>QEPC01014555.1:5807-34008 GCA_003113815.1 Sphenodon punctatus | reverse complement strand
CACCTTGTAACCAAGCCAAGTACACGCACCTGAGACTTCGCATCCGCCTGAATGTTTGTTTGTCTTCTCCCATGTCTCTCCCGCTGTCCCCTCTCCCTGTCTCCCCCTCCTTGTCTTTTAGATTGTAAGCCACAGGCAGGGACCGCATCTGATTGTATGTTCTGTACAGCGCCAGGTTGCAACTGGCGCTTTATAAATGTTTATTAATAATAATAATAATAATAATTATTGTCATGGAAGGGCTTAGTGACTCCTGCCTTACAGCCCCAATGTTGGCCCCTGGTGGAGCTCTTTATAGAAAGATGCCAGCAAGTAATTACCAGAGAGTCATTAAAAGGAATTGTCAGGCAAATGGCCCAGAATCACCTTTCCAGGCCATGGGGCCCCAGCTGTGGAAGGGTGGAGTTCACAGGGCTTCCCAGGGGGTAGATCTGGGTAATGAGGAGGGCTGTGATAAGTATGAGCATGGCAGAGATGCAAGGCCCTAAAATGACAGGTTCTCAGGGGCAGGGCTGGGCTGCCTTAGCTGGACATTCTGCCAGGATAGTGTTCAGGGAGACAGAAATGAGGCACATTGTGCAAATAAGCAAGTTTTCTGCCTTCATGTCACTAACTTCTCATCCAAGACACCCACCCAGTGAGACCCAAATGGCAGCTGCACCAATCAGGAGGGGGCACGTGGGCAAGAGCTCTTTCTATAGAGCCACAGGAATAAGGAACAGGTCTGAAGGGGGACAGCCTGTTAAAATGGTGAAGACCAAAGCCACAGTTCAAGTCTGGGATGTTTAGTGTATAGTGCAACCGCACACTGGTCTGTAGAACTACAGCACCATCACGGGGAGCTGAGTTGGTGTGATGGAGTTCAGCACCCCCAACACAGAAGCTCCCTCTGGAGAGAGACTGGGGATCCTGGAACGCCCAGAGTTGGCAGAGGGAGCCAGGGACCAGAACAGGGGGTCCCAAACTTTTTGTTTGTGGAACTCCATTTTGAGACGTAAATATAATCCAACAACAAAGGCAAGGAAAATCTATTGGCATCAGGACCCAACCCACAAGTGGCATGACCACTAGGTCCTTCCCAGATTGTAAGCCCCTTGAGATAGGGACCTGTCTCTAATTAATGATTTACAGCACGAGGTACACTGCTGGCGCTATATAAATATTCTAACAACACTGTTTGAGAAGGTTTGAACTAGACAGCACTGTGATAGCACTTGGGCAGACAGTGGCTACTGTGCTCTGGCCACTATCCCATTGCTGGCTCTGAGATTATCCTTAGGACCCTTCATTTTCTGTTTTTATTTTCTCCCCCCTCAGAAATTTATCAGTGTTTATTATAACAACAAAAAAGGGTGAAAAATTGGTACAGAAAAATGACTATTTTTCTGGTTAAATATTGGGGTTTATCCTGGACAGAAGTACAGCAAAAAAAAGTATTAAGTAGATTAATGCTTTGATAAATGGAATTTAATGTGGTTTGCTGTAGAACTGACACAGAACTCAAAACACTGTATGCCACCTCGAAGTTTAAGAAAACAATATCTCTAATGTCCCAATAAAAACTTGGGGAGGTGGAAGTTGAAGGGAATTTGTAAATAGCTATTCTTTTAGTGTTATTGTGCTAATTAAAGCGATGGAGACAAAGTAGTTCGAATAATATCTTGAACCAACTATTGTTAGTGGAACAACAACAGCTGGTCCAATAAAAGATATCATTCAAACGACTTTGTCTCCATCTCTGTTATTTGGGACCAACACAGCAACCACCCCTCTCTCTGGAATCTTAAAATTAAAGCGCCTGGGGGTATCCCCTCATGTTTCTTTGTTGAAGTGCTTGTCAATAATGGTCTCAGAGGTCCTTATCTCTAAAGTAGTGAAATCCCTGCGCAGAAGTCCCTATTTTGCCCCTTCATTTGGCAACAACTCCCTCAGGGTAGAGGCACCAAAACGCCAAATACCTAGGTTACTTAGGTTACACACACCCCAGGGAGGTCCCAAATAAGAGATGAAAAGTAAGTCAAGCCCAAAGTCCGTCTGCCAGGGAGACTGGAACAACTCCAAGTGCGAGGGTGACACATGCCTGGTCTGAGCGGGAGTTCAGAGGTGGGGGAGTTTACATTAGTGTGACAAATCTTAAAACTGTTAACTACTAATAGCAAGAAATGTGAACATGATGAGTGTGAGATTCATTAGTATGTACCAATGCGCACACACCTCTGAGCATGTGTGTGTGTGTGTGTGTGTGTGTGTGTGTATCTTCTACTACATTGCCTTACCTCAACAGGCAGCTTTGCATATATACACGTAGACTATTATTAACATAACACATATCTAATGCAAAGGGCAGCATATATGCTGCAATGGCACTGACAGGCCCTGGCTGGGATCCATCCCCAATGAGACAGGGTAGGGCTATTCTCTCTACTACACAGATGGAGGCCCAGAGAGGCCACCTGACTTGCCCAAGTCCCATGCTAGCACCCTCACTCTTGGACAAACTTCCTCTCCTGCTGAAGTCTAATGGAACCACCTTGATTGACACCAGCATCATGGTGCCACAGAGCCCCTGCCAGTGTAAACGTCTGCAGGAGCAGGTCCATCCAGTCCCACATTTGACTTCCATCACACAGAGACCATGTGAGATGGAACCTGCAGAGATAGCAATAGGCACTAGAGAGGACAACTGCTGGGAGGGGTGGGGGTTACATCATCAGCAGGCATTAGAAAGGATGCACCTAATGATGTGTCAACATTGCCAAAACTGCTCCAGCTGGGGCTGTAGAAAGGCTCCAACACAAGCCCGGGAAGTGAGGTGGCTGAGGAAGAGAGAGGAATAGATTCAGAATGGGCCCAGCTCTCTGGACAAGGACTCGGGTACCCAGGTCTCACAACCATCATCCCAGAGTCAAGCAAGAACAGGGCACAGCCTTCAGTGGAGCTGGAGTTGTGACCCCTGTATAAATACCCACCTGGCAGGGCCCTAGCCAGGACAACCCCACTCCTTAGGGGAGTGGGGCAGAATATGCCTGTAACAAGGCAAAGGCCCTGAGGGCTGTATGCCTTTAAGAGAGCACAGCTAGTAGTACCATCAAAGGAAGGTGATAAGGAACCTACAGGCTCTCCAGAACTGCAGGACAGAGCCTGAGAGTAATAGCTGTGTTTGGGGCGTGGCCCAGCCTACAAAAGAAAGCTGCAGTCAGCGAGAGTTCAGTTGAGCGTGGGCTTCTGACAAGAGAAGAACTAGATTGTAAGCTTCTGTGAAAGACCCAGAGTAAGGTCAGAACTGAAGCCTGACCTGGGGACATCAAGTAGACAAGCAAGGGTTGCCTGGACTGTGAGTAACTAAGGGACTTGCCGGGGAAGCAGAGCCCAGGCTGGGAGCCTGTTACAGAGAGTTCAAGCAGACAGCGACTGCTTAGACATAAGGTGGAGATTAGAGCCAATAAAGAGACTGTTGAGCTGGTTGCCCCAAGTGATTTATTTATATGTGCGTTTTTACCCCACCGCTCTTGCTATAAACAACTTGGCACATCCTACCCTCCCCTCCTCCCCCAACAAACACCTGGTGGAAAAGACAGGTCTTACAATTTTGTCGGAAGGCAAGAAGATTCAGGCTGAGGCAAACCTCCACTGGCAGGCACTTCAAAAGCAACAGCGCGGCTGCCTAGAATGGCCTCCTGTCCATCCAAACCCGTTGGTAATGTGGAACTTCCAGGAGGGCACCCCTGGATGACTGCAGGGGCTCACTAGGGGCCCAGAGGGTGAGGCAATCACTCAGATAAGTGGGGTCTAGACCATGAAGGGCTTTAAAGGTCAACACCAGCACACTGAATTGGACCCGGAAGACAATAGGCAGCCACTGCAGTGCTCGGAGCACCGGTGTTTTATGCTCCCTGCGTCCCATCCCAGTAAGGAGATGGGCTGCCACATTCTGCAGTACCTGCAGCTTCTGAACTGTTATCTTTGGCCCCAGTCCTGCATAGACTTACTGTTGGTAAGCACTGTCCTGCTACAATGCCCTAATATCATACACCAGTGCCTTATTAGTGGCATTTTAAGTTCCCCTCACCCCCAAGTCAATGTGTGCAGACTTAACTGCAGTAACAGCCCAGTCTCCGCCCCTTTGGGTATAATCAAACAGGACATTAGCCACTCACCATTTCTTTTGCATGTAAGCACACACAAGAGAGAAAAAAGGGGGTGAGTCGCTAATATTTACATATAACAGAACGGAAGGGTGGCTTGTAAACTGTAGCACTGTTAGAGTTGTAACTGGAGTGGACATGGTCAGCTCTGGGTGTTTTTAAACAAGATCCTATGCCGCATGGCCACCCAGGAGCCATGCATCTGAACACCCATCTGAAGGTGGAGCAGGGGAATGTACGCTCCTGTGAGCCACAAAGCACTGCCAGAAAATCCAGAGTGCTCTGTGTAGGGGAAGCCAAATGGATGTGTGGCAATGAGCGACCATGGAGCCCCTGCCCATATGAATGGCAGCAGCAGACATGCCAGCAAACTGGTCTGCCCCTCATAGGTGCTGTGGGCAAGGGATACAGCCTTTGCAAGTCATAGGAACTGGCCCCGAGTGCTGGGGAGTCCAGGTTCTTCAGTGCTCATGCCTGGGACATGTCAATTGCAAAGGCCTACCTGGTGCGCTTCCCCCTCCCCCATGGTCCATGGCAGTAGTACATGGCAGCTGCCACGATAGTCACACTGGGAGCCGCCCATTAGAATCCCTCCCCACACGCTCCACCCAAGTGGCCACTCAGCAGCCATGCACCCCTCCCAAAGCCTTGCTCATAAAACACTCTCTGTGCTGCAGTTGCTCCTCCGGGATTACGGCTGTGGGAAAGCATCAGGGACTTCTCTCAAGGTAGCTTGCTGCAGCCCCCTTCCTGAGCTGCTGCAGTAAAAGCACCAGTGAGAAGCAGACTGCGGTAAGGAGGCAGCTCTGGAAAAATCCCAAACTTCTGTGGAGCTGCCTCTCTGCCACGGTCCATTCACACCACACTGCTCTGTGTACTCCAGTTCAGAGAAGCAGGCAAGGAGACAGTGCTATCTGCAAATCATTCTTCCCCACTGGTGAAGCCTCGCTTGCTGTCTCTCTGCCTGCCTCGCCAAAGCAAAGTGCAGAGAGCAGCGGGGAGAGGAGGAAGAAGCCATAGTGGGGAATGGATGCCCATCCATGGGGCCTCTCCCTACTGCAGCTTCAAACTCCCTACTGGTGAAATATTGGTCCCCCAAAAGTTAACTTAAGTTGACTTAGCAGTTGCAAACAGGTTCAGAACTCAAATTACTTTGAACTTGATTTTTTAGTTGCAAGAAAGAGATTGACATTTATCAAGTGCTAAAATCACTGAAAGATACTTTTACCATGGTAATTCCAAAGCCTTATCGGACCTGGGCTTCCTGCATGGGAGACTGTATTGTTGGACCAGCTCCTGTGGAAAGAGGAGCAATCCCTTCCACCTGGCTCTCTCTTTCCTCCTCCTGCAGGTATTTTAACAAGGGTTGGCCCCTGGGGGCACCAGTCCAAAAGGGCAGCTGTTTGTGGAGCTGTTGTGGCAGTGGCGGCCACAGACCTTATTCACCTGCCCAAGGACAGACACCTGTAAGAGTACATATGGGGTTCAGAAAGCCTGATCTTTGATTTGATTTGACAGCCTGATCTGTTATTCAGGATCCAGAACATTGCTCTGGCCTCTTTGCTGACTTCCAATTTTATTTTATGCTTATCCCCTTTGGGGTTGTCTCCATTTATTTGTTTAATTTATTTATAAGTGCAGGGTTGGATCTAGGCTTTTGCACATTGGGTTTAAATGTGAGGGTCTGTGTCAAATCGGTGCTTTTAACTGAAGTTATATTGGAGGTTTTCTGTTTGAGTCATTTTTTTATGTGATTCTTGTATTGATAATTTGCATTTTGTTTTCCTGATGTTCTGGGAGAATCACTGGACTAGAGTACTAAGGGTCAATTTTGCAGAATTGCAAAAATAAGAAAAGGGGGTGCCAGTTTCCTGCCTCTCCAGATATAGAGGTACCCAGCAAGAAGCAATTAAAGCTGTTTGATGTGGGGGTTAAAGATTATTCCCAACATAAGGAACTGTTTGTTTGTTTGTTTTTCTTCAAATAACTCATTTGCTTCTTTAGCTGAAGAGCCTACCTCCCCAGAAGATAGGAAACCCCCCACCCTTTAAGTGGCTCACTATTGGAAGACAGTAAAGGTAAACCTAAGATCCCACTAAATTCAGTGAAGCTACTTGGTGACCACTGTATTCTAATTAGCAAACTTATTGATTTATTATTAAATGGGTTATCAGATATAAAAAGGGATTCTGTCAGGGAATCCAGATGCAGGATGTCACTAAGGATACACAATCTATCGTGAGCCAGTTGTATCTACTGGCCCCTTCCAAATTAGAAGCAATGTCCTTGAGTGATCCTACAGCTTCCAATTTAGTAAAACGTTTGCACAATCAGAAACAGAAGACTTCCATATTGGACCAAGGTAGTATGCGAATGCATCCTCAGATGGTTTTAGATAACAAAACCATAGCCCTGAAAGTATTTCCTCTTCCAAATGGGTCACATCCCAGGTGGCACTCTAAATCTTTAGCAAGAAGGCACCTGAATATCCTGCTTGATCTTAAACTTCGTTTCTCTGACTTTTGCAGAGTGGAAATGCTTCTGCCCACCAATTGGGCTAGGAGGGTAGTGATGTACTTTAAGGGCCAATTTCCAGTTAAAAGGATTTTAGAGGCAAAGGAATTTTTAAGGACAAGAGGCATTATAGTTTCAAGAGTATTTACTGCTGAGCATTCTCATTTGGTCCTGGGTAGTGGTGATTTGTCTGTACTTCCTTCATCTACATGCACTACTGCTAACCTGCTGGGGTCTCCAGCAACCGTTTCCGCAGAGGGAAATAATTATTCCGCCCTTCCAAAGCCTTATCCCAATCACCATGAAAGGCTAAAGGTAGCAGAAGAACTTTAATATATAAATTAAAATTATAAAAATGTATATCAGGTATATCATTTATATTAATATAGTAATGAATATACAATTTATCATATGATTAGCATATTGATGTAAATTATATATTAATATATAAATTAGAAAATGCACCTCTTGTTTGGGTGATTCTAGAGAGTCCTTGGACAGAGCTTCGAACTGATTATGTGGGACCTCTGTTGGAAATTCTTAGCTGGAAACTGTAGCAGGGAGCAGTCCTGGGAGGCTGCTGTCTCTTTAAAAATGGGGCTGCATGGGGCAGCCAGAGGGCTGAGCATGCATAGGGGTGTGGCAGAACCAGCCCCATAGCTTGGGACCAGCCTGTGAAGGGAACAGGCTGGGAGAACCTGTGACAGAGTGGGCAGGACAGTGTCCCTTTAAGGGTAGCCAACCTACAGAGCTGGCCACGCCCATTCTGGAGATATAAGGAGAGGCAGGACTGGGCGAAAAGGCAGTCTCTGCCAGGGAGGTAAAGAGACTATATCTCCCTGACAAAGCCTTGCCACTCAACTCTCTCCAGGGTGCTGAAGAGGAGAACCAGGTACTGAGGAGAGGCTGTGACCAGGAGGAAGTCTTGTGCCTGGGGAAGGCTTGGCCAGAGCCTGGGGCTTTGAGGCCTGGATGGATGGACTTTGGGGGTTGATGTTGTGTTGCTCCTGAGCCTGAGAGAGACTGACCTGGGCCTGCGGGGTGGAAGCGACTGAGCCGGCAGCCCCAGGGATTGTGGACACTATAAAGGACTGGATTTAATACCCTCTGGATCTCCTGTGTTGGGTCCTGTAGAAGGATACCCCCTTTCAGGGGGGGAGGGGGATTCAGCCGAGGCTTGGGCTGAATAGGCATGGCAGAGGGGTGAGCTAATTCCCCAGAGACACCCCAGTGCCCCCATGTGGCCCTGGGAAGACCTCCTGCTACAGAATCAATACTTCGTAGACTAAGGAGCCTCTTCTATAAGGAAAGTTGTAGATGCTGTTTGAAACTATTGGGAATTCAACAGAGACTCCAAATTCCTTAGAAATCTTAAAGCTCAAGAGCAGTGGACTATGCTGACAGAAACATTAATGGTATGCTAAGGAAGATCCTTGGTTAAATGCAACTAACATCCAGGAGCTTATCCTGGATGAGGCTGCTGACCTCGTGTGTATCACTGAGAGCTGGCTGGATGAGGCATCTGGACCAGTTTTGGCTCAAATGGTGCCAGCCAGGTATTCTGTGCAGCATCAGCATAGGCTCTGGGGTGGTGTGGCTGTGGTTTTTAGGGATTCCTTGTCCTTCTGGAGGTATCGAGTACTTGACTCATCCAGTATGGAGTGTGTCCATCTTGTGTTTGATTTGTCCTGGGATAGATTAAGGATTCTGTTGTGTACCGAGCACCTCACTGCACTGCAGCCTTCCTGGCTGCTCTAGCAGAGTTGGTCATGGAGGTGGTGTGATCACCCAAACTTATTTTAGGTGATTTCAAAATTGACACCCAGGCCAATCTTTTAGGAGCAGAGCAGGAGTTCATGGCCTCCATGACAACCATGGGCCTATCCCAGGTCATAGTGGGCCCAACACATAAAAAAAGGACACGTACTGGCCTGGAAATGGAGGTTCCAATTATTGGGGATGTTCGTATAACACCCTTGTCATAGCTGGATCATTCCCTCCTGAAGGCTCGGATCCTGGCTATCCTGTGCCCTCGTTGGGGTGATGGACCTGTTAGGTTGGTCCACTCTCAGAGACTTATGGATCCACTTAGATTCCAGCACTCTCTGGGGGTTTTACCTACTGACCTTGATGGCTGCTTTGCTGATGACCTGGTCACCCTGTAGAATGGCATTTTGACCAAGACCATGGATGCGGTAGCACCCAGGCGTCCACTCCCACTGCTGCACCAACACAGGTCCCTCTGGTATGGCAGCTGAAGCGGGAGAGTAGACAGCTAGAGCACAGGTGGCACTCGAGGGTCAATGAATCCAACCAATAAAGCCTAGATCATTTTTGAAAGTCTATACTGTGGCTATGATGGTGGCAAAGAAGGCTTTCTTCATCGCCATCATAATATCTGTGAAGTCTCGTCCGGCAGAACTTTTCTGGGTGCTGAGAGGTCTGGTTAAGCCGGTCTGTCTCTGCCAGGAGCTGGAGTCATCTAATGCCTGCTGTGACATTTTTATTGATTACTTTGCAGACAAAATTGCTCGTATTCACCACGACTTTGTTGCGACCATTTCTATGGCAGAGTCAGAGTTTGGGGCTGTAAAGGCCCACCCTTGCCATTTTTATTTGGATGAATTTAAAATTGTTATTACCCACCGATGCGGAGGATGTGCTTGAGGCTGTGTGGGTCACCAGTTGTGAATTGGATCCATGCCCTTCCTGGCTGATGAAAGCCAGCCAGGAGACATTAGGGCCATTGCTGGTTTAAGCTGTCAATGCCTCCCTTACAGAGGGTAGGATGTCGGAGTCCCTTAAAATGGCGATTGTCCAGCTTCTGCTCAAAAAACCCATCTTTGAACACGGGTTCCCCTGCCAGCTATCAGCCTGTCTCTTAACATCCCTTTTTAGGGAAGGTTATTGAGCAGGTGGTGGTGCATTGGCCAGGTCCATCTGGATGCTATCAGATTCCTGGACCCATTGCAGTCTGGTTTTCATCCTGGGCATGCCGCAGAGCCTACGCTTGTGGCCTTGGTCAATGATCAACAGAGGAAATTCCACTCTGTTGATCCTTTTAGATCTATCAGCAGCTTTTGACACTATTTATCATGACGTGTTGGTGGACATGACAGGAGTGCATGGGACCACTCGAGTGGTTTCGGTCCTTCCTGTGAGGAAGGTCTCAGTGGGTGGCGATGGGCGATTGTTCGTTGTTGCCCCCTGATCTCCCCAGTAGGGTCCCGCAGGGCACCATCTTGTCCCCTCTCTTGTTCAACGTGTATATATTAGATTTATTGTTATGCGTAGTCGTTGGCCATAGCATATAGACGAATACAAGTTTCCAAAACAAACTTAATAACTCTCTTAATAAGAATCAATACAAACCATGTTACAACAAATATAGCAGCCCACTCAATATACCAAAGATTAGGACCAGAATGGCATAGGAGATCGTTAACATAGGTATCATACAGACACTAGCTTAACTTAAATTACTTTTAAATGCCAGGAAATTTTCCCTAGCATGAATCATGTGGATCAAGAAGGTGGCCATGTTTTTAATAATACTTCTATCCGAACTATCCAACAGGAAGGAAAGGATCACCGATTCTGCCTGACCTGGGAACTTGTCTAAGTATTCCCTCAAATACCGCTGCCTCAAACTGTCATAAAGATGGCAGTAGAGCATCATATGCCCAACTGTTTCCACTGCCTGTCTGTCGAATGGGCAAAGCCTTTAAGCAAAGGGGGTACCCGCCACCCGCCCCTCCATGACCTGGGAAGGTAATGCATTGCAGCGGGCGGACAGGAGTAGATTTTTGCCCCGAGCTGAAATTTGTACCTGAAGGTAGTTGGCCATCTGCCCTAGGTCAGGGATAAAGACAGAATATAATGACATATGAGGGGAAGCAGCAATTACGCCCATTTCCATTTGCCTATATATGTCACGTGACCTGGTTTTAACCTCCCTAGCAAGAGCTACCAGCGGCTTGTGGGCCAAGTATTCTGGTGATAGCCCCATGTGTACCAATGCATCCTGTATGCTATCCTGCCAAGGGTTGTGATATGCATCCAGCCCTATAGCACGCAAAAGCTCAGAAGTATGGATGTCTGTCAATCTACACCACAACCCAAAGGCATGTTCCATTGCAATTTGCTGCCAGCTAAGCTGGCCACATTCAGCTCAATGCTGCATATGGCGTACCTCTGGGTGCAGGCAAAAGGGCCCGTAAGAACCCCGCCTGGGTCAAATTTAGATTTTGGACACGAAGTGGGGCCCAAAGTTCAGCCCCATACAACACCTGAGCCTGCACTTTAGCATTATAAGTCTGAATGGCAGGCAAAACAGCTGACCTACCTGCCCAAGCGAAAAAGCCCAACAATGCTCGGGAGGGGCCCTTGGAGGTTAGGATGGCACGCTGAACATGGGACTTCCACATTGTTGACTGGTGGAACAGGAGACCCAAATAGCGGTAGCTAGGGACCTGCTGAAACTTTTGCCCCATAATGTCCCAATTATAAGTTCTCCTCTTGGCAGTAAATACCACCACCCTTGATTTTTGGGTACTAATAGTAAGTTTCGTATCCTTACAAAATGACATAAATGCCGCTATCTGTCGTTTCAAGCCTACTTGCGTTTGAGACAGTAAAACTAAGTTGTCTGCAAATAGAAGACACCCTATCACTTTGTCTGCTATTTTTGGTGTATATGAAGTCACTGGGCAAGATCATTTGAAGGTTTGGAATGAGGTGTCATCAGTATGCTGATGACACCCAGCTCTACCTCGCTTTTTCATCTGACCCAGGTCCTGCAGTCTCGGTGCTTACCCAATGCCTGACTGCTGTGGGGGACTGGATGAGGGTGAGTTGCCTGAAGTTAAATCATGACAAGACTGAAGTGATGATGGTTGGCCAGTCTTGTGACTTGGGAGGAGATTTAGACATCTGTCATTGATGGGGTCCAGCCCGCACAGTCACTCAGGTTCACAGCCTTGGAGTGCTCCTGGATCCATTGCTGCACCTGGATTTTCAGGTGGCAGAAGTGGCCAGGAGTGCTTTTCACCAGCTCCATCTGGTGAGAAGGCTGTGGCCTTTTCTCTTTGATTCAGATCTGGCAGCCATCATCCATGCCTTCATTACCTCGAGGCTAGACTACTGCAATGTGCCCTTGAAGACTGTTTGGAAGCTGTAGCTGGTGCAGACTGCGGCAGCCCAGCTTCTTACAGGAACAAATTGCTGGGAGCACGTAACACTGGTATTCTGAGATATTTATTTATTTATTATTAAAATGTATATGCCACCCCCTCCTGCTATAAGTATCTCAGGGCGACTAACAACACTTAAAAATACATAAGCTAAAATATAATTAAAACCTAAAACCCCCAGATTAAAATAACTCTTTCGGGCACAATTCAAGGTGGTGATTTTTTACCTTTGAAGTCCTAAACGGCTTGGGGCCCCACTTATCTGGAAGATCGCCTGGCCTACCATGTCCCGTTACAGCCTTTGCAGTTGTCCGGGTACACCCATCTGGAGGTACCCATTGTCAGCTTCATCTCTACAATGCTGAAGGCGTTCTTGGCCACCACCGTGCAGCTCTGGAACTCCCTCCCCCGGTGGTTCGCTTATGTCCGAACTTGAGTGCCTTTAGGAGGCAGAGTAAAGGAGTTGTGTTTACAAGGGCGTCTGGGGGGGGNGGTTGTGGAGATGGGTTGTGGGGTGTTATGTTTTAGTACTTTGGGGTTATTTTATGTGTTATATATTTGTATTTTACTATTTTAATATTGTAAGCTGCCCTGAGCTGCCTTTGGCAAGAAGCGCGGGGTAACAAATTTGAATAAGGAAACTGAGGAAATGACAATGGGGAAACTGGAACACCTTGTCATCCTATATCCTCTTGGTTCTCAGAGGAATTCAGGCATCTTCTACTAATTACACAGCTTTTAAAATTCTCTTTGGACATTAAATGCAACTAAAACATGCCACATGCTGTGGCAATGTCATTGATACCAATTAGAAAAGTCAAATCGAAAACATTACAGTCCACCACCTTTGGCTGTTCAGGACTCCCTATGGTGCAACCAGTCACAGTCCCAGATCTCTCAGGCCTTGGAACAGCCAGGGGCCAAGCCACTACTGCAGCGGGTAGAGCTGCAATCAAGCCAGGGGAAGTTAGGAATGTTGTAGATGCTATGAGTCCCACTAATCTGGAAAAGAAAAAGGTAAGCATGGCACAGGTCCCATCAAGGACAACAAGCACCCTGGTATCTGTTATCTGGGGTAAATGTTCATACCCTTATGGCATTCAAGCAAGCCCCAATAAGTTTTATAACAGGGGCAGGGAGGATTTCTCATAGTTAATGAGGGTCCCTAGATTCAAGAGGAAGGTACACACCTCCATCATTTGGGCACTCAGTCCTCAGCAGATCTGGCCCTAAAGAGCCCACCATCTAGGTATAGGTAGACAAAGCAGCCCCTCCTGCCTAGAGCCACTGCTACTGGGACTAGACACTTCAAAAAGAACCTAGGGAAGTAAGAAAGCCCAAAGGAGAGAACCACAAACTGGTAACCTGCCCTTTACAGGGTGAAACGCAGTAATTTGCAGTGTGCCTGATGGATGGTAATATGAAAGTATGCATCTTTCATGTCTAGTGGAAACCTCATCTTCCCTCATCGATGGGATAACTTGAGGCAGAATTACCATATGGAACTTGCAACAGTAGACATTTATTTGAGTGTCCTCAAATCAAGAATAGACACTGCCTCTGTGCCAGTGGAGGCAGTGCTGGCAGGAGCCCCTCTAGTTTCTTTGACAGTGGCACCAGAAAATAGGGGGGGATAAAACCCCAAACTCATTTCTTGTGGGACTGGTTCAATAGTTCCCTCGGACATTAACTGCAGGATTTCCCCTCTCAGGGATGCTACTGCCATTACATGCCCCAGGGTTTTTGTGTGCATTAGCTGGTACCCTGGCCAGGAGGCAAACTCGATAGAATAGTCATCCACAATGGCGGTCAACACCCATTTGTTGGAGATGACAACCCACCAGGCAGCCGCATATGGTCGCAGCCTATCCCCAAAACAAGGGACCTCAAGGTCATCCCGCTGGGGTCTGAGCCCAGTGGTAAAAGTGCTTCTTTGCAGGAGGGACCTCCTGGAGGGGTGTGTCCACTTCCCCCAAGGGTGGAACCCTTGCCCCTGTGGGGTCCTTGAGTCATCTGCACTTGAGGGAAGCATGGAGGGGGATATGGGGATGGTAGTGCCTTGAAAGCTGGCTGTAGCAGGGCTGCTTGAGGAAGCAGGCTGCTGGAATAAAGATAAGCTACAAAGCTGCAAAAAGCCACAGCCTGGAAGCTACAGGGCCAGGTGTTGTAAAGCTGCAGCAATCAGTTGAGGAGAACACCTGAGGACAAGGGGGAGCATTTAAGGGCTGCACTGGCAGTTTGTTTTGAACTGCTAAGCAGAGAGGAACACAGTTGAGAAGCTCAGAGGAAAGAAGCTTCTCCAAATACAGGGTCAAGACTGCTAAGGGCTGCAGAAAGCCAAGCTCAGGGGAGGTGCATACTGCATAGCAGAGATCTGGACCCCATTGATCCACAAAGGAAGACCGGCTTCACTGAGGTGGTCAGGTGGGGCAAACCTGGTCTTTGGGCTTGGAAGGGGCCAAACCTGAACTGCTTTGGAGGCCAGAATAGCTCCCAAAATATATCTTAAACAGCCTTGATTAAGAACTGTGTCTGAGCTACAGAGGATTTACCCAGGTAGCACACCATGGTGTATGTGACTCTGATAGTTAGGACTCTGTATTAAGGTGGAAACTGTGTGTGCCAAGCCCCACGAGCTAATTTCCCCACTGCCTGCCACGCCCCCTGGAGGGCAAGGAGGGCTGCTCAGCCACATGGACCTGCCTTGCCGACTCTGGCGTTTCTGGAGCAAGGGTCCCCTCAGACGCCTGGGATGATGATGCAGCAACTGCTGCTTTCAACCCCATCAATTTGGCCATGCTTCAGTCAGTCTTGAGGTGATGGAACGCCTGATTAGTGGTAGCAAAGAACAGGCCCTGCTCATCGAAAGGCAGGTTCTCCACTACTCCAGAAATGGGTACTTAATTTAGTACCTGTGGGTAATACCTACTTTTGGGGTATCGCATCGGATACTTTATGGGTTACCCAGGTACTGCTTGGGTACCTGGATACCTGAAAAATCAGTAACTTCCAGCATTGATTTTTTAAAATTTAACTCCCAATCAGTATATCAATCGGCATATAAGGTTGGATATTTTTTTTTGGCACAAATTTTTAAAAAAGTGACCAGTAGTAGTTTCTCAGGACTAGAAATTGACTTTCCTGAATCAGAAGTAGATTTTCCATTATGGAAATCAATAAAAAGGGGGCGCTACTCTTGGCGAGCCTCCCATTCTGTTGTTCCCAGGACCTGCCCCTGAGTGGACATGGCTTGGACTGTAAGGTGCTCTGCCAGCCAGTGGACTCTGTCTTTTCTGGCATGAGGTCTGAACCCCTGAGAGATGGAGCATGCCACGGTGCTGTACTCCACACCTAGACAATATAGGCACTTGCCATGGGCATTGCTGTCAAGAATCTTTGCTGCACAAACGGTGCAGTGCCAAATGCCTCTGTCAAAGGTCATCCACTAGCTCTTTTCTTCATATTGCATGTTGCTACCGAACCCCACAATAGCAGGAAAGAAATTAACTGAAGGGGAATGCTGAGGCGGGGCTATACGTACATGTGCAGGGAAGCGACGTCGGTGTGGAAAAACTAAAGGAAAAGTGCTTGCTATGGTCTGAGCTGGGTGCGAGATGGCACCAAATACCTATAGTGGGACTTGGTGAGAGGATAATGAAGAAACAACATGATTTTAGTTTAGCGATAAGGCCATAAATTCCAGCCCCTCTGCAGCTCAGTGTGTTCCTCTGCAGATGCTACAAGCATGAGACCTACTCTGACAGTTTGGGTTAGCCTTGTGTTAATTGCCTGGCCAGCAATTAGCACACCATTAGTAATTAAAATTCTCTTTACATTTTCTTTTATACTAAGTCTTTATAACTCTGTTATTTCCATCTGTATTACTTCTCTTGTTTATAGCACCTTCAGTGTCCAAGGTGCCTTACAATCCTTGTCTACTGCACCCCCACAACAAACCCGTGAGGCAGATTATTATTATTCCCATTTTATAGATGGAAACTGAGCTGAGACAGTGACTTGCCCCAAAGCCATCCAGTGAGTTTGTAGCCAAGATAGGAGTTGAACCCTGGTGTAACAGGAAGGCTAGTAAGCTCCCTGTTCCCATAAGAGGAGGACCCCTTTAAGAGACAGGGAATGGGGCCTTTAAAAGAAAAAGCGAGACCAGGGCAGCAGGTCAACTGAGGACACAGGTGCTAAGTGAAAGACAGCACTTGTCGGGTGGAAGGAAGGCCTCAGCGCCAGCCAGGGACGCCGACAGATGGGTGGCTGAGGGAGCAGTAAGGTGAGTGGGGCTGTGCCAGGTGAGAGCAATGCAGCCCAGAGAAAGGAAACACCAAGGAACAAATGGAGGCGGGAGAGGTTTGGCCCACTCCAGCCACAAGTGGGAGATAGGCTCACCCAGGTGGGCTGGAAGCCTGGACCATGGATGGTGGGGCCTGGTCCCATCCTCAACTACAGAGTAAGGTGGGGAAGGCACACCAAGATGGATCAGACTGCGGCGGAGCTGAGAAGGGAATTGGACAAAGGGAACAAAAAAAAAAAAGAGCAGCAGCAGAGTGGTGAGCAAGCAGGACGGACTAGTTCCACGGGCCAGGGTGGGTGCGGTTACACCTGGTCTCCCAGATCTGTGTCCAACACCTTATCCACAAGGCTACACTGGCTCAAGGGGGCTGTGGCTTTAACCTGCCTGCAGTGGGAGCTGGATTGTTTCTCGGCAGCTCCAGGCTCAGCAATGCTATTGGATTCCTGGACCCGTTTCAGTCAGGTTTTCATCCTGGGTGTGGTACGGAGAATGCATTTGTGGCTTTGTCAATGACCTGTACCTTGAAATGGATATTGGAAATTCTAACCTGTTGATTTTTGCTAGATCTTTCAGCAGCCTTTGGCACAGCTGATCACGAGGTGTTGACACGACTACAGGGACCTGCCAGGGGTATATGGGGCTGCTTAAGTGGTTCCGTTCTTTCCTGTTGGGGAGGTCTCAGTGGGTGGTGATGGTCGATTGCTCTTAATCCCCTTAGGACCTCCCCTATGGGGTCCTGCAGGATTCTATTTTGCCTCCCCTCTTGTTCAATTTGTATCTGAGGCTGCTGGGCAAGACTATTTGGAGGTTTGGGGTGAAAGGTCATCAACATGCTGATGTCACCCAGCTCTGCCTCTCTCTTTCATCTAACCCAGGGTCTGCAGTCTGTGTTTACCCAATGCTTGGCTGTGGTTGGGGACTGGGTAAGAGTGAGCCAGTTGAAGCCGAATCCTCACAAGACAGAGGTCATGATGGTTGGCCAGCTTTGTAACTTGGAGGGGATTGAGACTTCTGTTATTGATGAGGTCTGGCTCCCTCTGGTCAATCAGGTTCACAGTCTTGGAGTGCTTCTGGATCCTTCACTGCAGCTGGATCGCCAGGCTGCAGTAGTGGCCAGATGCCCTTTTCATCAACTCTATCTGGTCAGGAAGCTGCAGCCTTTTCTTTCTGACTTGAATCTGCCCGCTGTCGTCCATGCTTTCATCACATCGAGGCTAGATTACTGCAATACGCTCTACATGGGGCTCCCCTTGATGACTTCAGAAGCTGCAGGTGGTGCAGAACACAGTGGCTTGTCTTCTTTCAGGGACGAGTCACAGGGAGCACATTACACTGGTGCTCCAAAGTCTGTACTGGCTGCCTATAGCTTTCCAGGCACAATTCAAGATGCTGGTTCTGACATTTTTGAAGCCCTCCACCATCTGGGCCCTACATGTCTGAGACCCCACCTGTCCTACCATGTTCCATTGCAGCCCCTGTGGTTTGGCACAAGTACCCTCTTGCATGTTCCATCTGCTACTCTTGTCCAAAGGACAGGGCTGCATGGGAGGACATTCTTGGTTACTGCCCTAGTTTTATGGAACTCCCTTTCCCCCGTGTCAGGGGATGACACCTGAAACACCTCGCCCCCGCTCCCTCCTCCCTGGTCAGGGATCATTCCGGCCGCCCCCACAGTGCCGCCCACTGCAGACTCCCTGGCGCCGCCTGTATCAACAGTTGCTGAGGCAACCAAACCCCCCCAGCACCAATACGCTCGCACTTCCAGGTGCAGCGTAGGGCGAGAGCCTGGGCCACTGCGATGCTCCGCATGGCTTTGGGCGTGTCAGGGGGCAGGGCCTTAGGAATAAAAACCGGCACTGAGCTTCAGACAGCATGGGTAATCAGAGCAAGAAGCTGGCCCCCCGTCCGAGAAAGAAGTGTTCTTGTTGTGTTTTCTGCGTGTATCTGGAGTGTATTGGAGCAGTGTGTCCCATTTCCTAGTGCTTGTGCTTACTTGATATTGTGTTGCTGTGACTGCGTCCTGACCTTTCTGATTCCCTTGGATTATACGAACGAGGTGTGTTAGGGTGGTTGGTGAGTGTCTGGGTATCCCTCCCCCCCCCTTTTAGGATTCCTTCTCCCTTGTTGTAGGAGTGCTCATCCAGCCTCCTTCCCTGCGATCCTCAGACCCCTGCCCTGTTCCCGCACCAGTCGCATGGCCTGCCCTATCCTCCCTTCTGGTGTGAGTGCGTGTGCGTGGGACTTGCTAGGGAAATTCTTAGGCTTCGGCCTTCCTCCTTGCTTTGTGTCCTATGATGATGGGGCCTAGTCTCTACAAGACTTCATAGGCCCACACAATATCCTGACGGGCATTTATTCCAGTTTCGCACTGGTCAGAGCGGGCGGGAGCTAGGTCCGAGTGAAAGACATTTTTTGTGTAAAAAAACCCATTTGGCTGGCGGGGATAGGAGTTGGTTGGGAGGTTGTGGGTGGGGGCTGAGGTTTTGGGGGGCTGAGGTGTGGCTGGGGGGGGAGAAGAAAGGCTGGTGGCAAGTTGGGGTTTTATGCTGTTTTATATGCCATTTCGTTTGTTTTGTAAGCCATTCTAACCCATTTGGGAAGGGCAGGGTAAAAATTGGATAAATAAAATAAAGGGTATGCTGCCTGTATGTATCGCCACTCTGCACAGGTGGAACGCAGCACAGTCAATTCTGCAACATTCCAAAAGGTTCCCAAGGCATTTGCTAAGTGTATTATAATCCACTAACTACAAGCAGGAATTATCCTATGTACTGCACACCTCTAGGGAGGAGCCAACAGCCACAAGGCAGCACTGTGCACAGTAGACAGGCAATGAAGAACAGCAGTGCAGCCGTCCGTGTAGGAATTTATAGACAGCTCCTAGGACAGCACACTGGCTCTCTGACCCATCCAGGGAGCTGCGCAAGGGACAGCCACATAGTAATTGCATCTCTCTACGGAGTAGGGATCTGGGAGGGCAGTCTGTATTAAGCTCAGCCCTGCAGCAGCCAGCAAAGCTCCAGGCAGCAGGAGCTCTGGGCTGGAAGAAGGGGCAAATGAGAGGAAGTCAGCCGCTCTGCTCCCAGGGAGGGAGGCTTCTGTCAGGAGTCAGCTCAGCACTGCTTGTGGCTTGGAGTGAGCTGTCCAATGTACCAGCACTAAGCATTCCAGTGGGACCCACCGCAGAGCCGGGCTTCTCCACGAGACCTTCAGGACAAGAACAGCCTTAATAACCCTACCCCCTGTGGGTAGGGTTGTCCCACATCTGCCAGACAATATTGAAATCGGGGGGGCGGGGCGGAGGGGAGAGCTTTCTCCAGTGTTTAGATTGGGAGGTCAGATGTCTAGAAATCGAAGCCCTGAACTAGCATCCGTTTCTGCGGTCTTAGCATCTCTATACTTCCCGCACCCAAACCCTGCACCACCTAACCTGCACTCCAACCTGCGTGCCCCTCTCCTAACCTGCACCCCCATACTCCTGCATTCAGCCCCTGTCACCCTGCACTCCCCCTCTCCCAAAGCCTCTAGAAGAACGATTCAAACTCACTATTTACTGGGGCTCTGCTTGGCAACACTCCCCACAGCTACAGGAGACCAGTGTTTAGAGTGACCTCTCCTCCCCCTCAGCTCCCCGCTGAAACTAAGGAAAGGAATAGTGCCTCCCTTCCCAAACTTGGAGGGAGGAAGGAAAGGTTCGTGTCCCAGATACCAACCTAAGCCTTTAAGCAGGAGGCAGGTTCATAAACAAACCTCTCTAAGTGAAGGGGCTAGAGCAAGCCACAGGAGACTATGCTAGCTGTAATGCCAGAGTGGAATTGTCAAGCCCAGCAGCATAGGGGTCCCAGCCTCACTACCTCCCCTCTGCCCAAATGTTTCCATCTCCACAGAGAACCACTGCGGACACATTAAGTGGCCTCATCCCCCAATCCCTTCCCCTTACTTAGACACATACAGCTCTCCAAACCCCTCAATACTGGCACTTCAGATACGTAGACACATACACCACCCTTCTCCACTGCACTACACCAACCATGACCAAACTACAGGGGTCTCATCCATACCTGCTCCACATCCTCCAGAAGTCCCACAAAGCCCTATTCTTGGGTCAGATCCCCCAACAAAGCATTCCAGTGTTAGTCTTGGCTATTCTCTGCTTTATCCATCCTTGACACTACACCTGCCCCTTTAGTTGTGGGGCAGCAATCAGCTGAAAGCTAGGGCATCATTCCCTCTGGAGCACAGGGTCTGTGGCACGCCTTCTGTAGCAAAAGCTTGAGCAATTCTTAGAAATGAAAAACTGTCACTGGACATTTGTGGTTTTAATACCAGAAAATGTCCCTTGCAGCCAGGCCATAGCACACTGATTGCCACCACCTGAACCACCAGTGCCCCTTCCTTACCCCCCAGGGATTCCTAGTCAAGGACTGTCTTTGTCCTGCTTAGATTGTGGATCTCATGCAGCACAGCCAATGGTCAAAAATCCCTGGAACAGCTCCACTCTTGAGCATGAGGAGTTAGTACTTCCTACTCCAGTTCAGTTACATCTGTCTCCCCCCTCCTGCTTCCCTCACTAGTTCCTTGGCATAAGGGTGGGAATTCAGATTAAATCCATAGCTGCATAGAAATCTGCCGTTACAAATTAATCTGCACTGAACCAAAACAGCATGACACCAAGCCTGGTTCAGTTCAGTTCTAAAATAATTTTTTTTAAAATAGCCACCACATCGTTCTGCGCATGTGTGCTTTCCCCCAAAACTGTGGTGGCAGCATCGCTGCCATTTTTGAAAGGGCAGCCTTTCTGCTCCTACACACTGGCTATTTTGCACATGTGCAGACCAGTGGCCTTTTTTCAAAGTGACAGTAACACTGCTGCCACCATTTTGGAAAACTGTATGCATGCGCAGAACAGTCCGGTGGCCCTTTTAAAAATGTGCACTAATTTTTAAAAATGAAATTTCTTATTTCCTAAATTACTGTGCATGTGCAAAATGGCCACCAGACCGTACTGTGCAAACACAAACTTTTTTAAAATGGTGGCAGCAGCGTCGCCACTATGTTGGAAAAGGGCAGCTGCTCTGCTCATACACAGTGACCATTTTTCACATGCACAGACCTACTGCCCTTTCTGGTGACACTGCTGTGACCATTTAAGAAATGGTGCATGTGCAGAATGGTCTGGTGGCCACTTATGCATGCGCAGTAATTTTTTTTAATTTATCTAAATACAGATCTGCAATATAAATCCACATTGAATCCAATAACTTTGGGAAACAAAATGAAAATAAGCCAATACGAATTTTCAGCTGAATTTGAATCGGATGAATTTGCACCATCAGACAACAAAGCCATCATCTGTGCTAAGGTAACACTGAGGGTCGGAACAAGCTCAAAAAGACATCACAGCAGATACACCTGAGCTCTGCAGCCAGTCAGAGAGGCAATTCTCACCAGAGACAGAATACATTTTATTGGATGGAGGTATGCAAGTTTTAGGATCTTGTGAGGTCCAAACGTTTGCATACCTCCACTAACTGTAGTGGTCCAATTAAAAGATATCCCTGTACTACTTTGTTGTGATGGTCAGAGACAGGCAGTGTGGGCAAGGGGATGTGGGCACCTCATCTTGCCATGGTGGAGGTGCAAGTTGGTTTCTTGTACCTTTTTCCAGTTAGGAGGAGTTCTGCCCAGTGTAGAGGGCCAGCTCTAAGCCAACAGGCTGCAGCATGTGAGTGGAATGGAAATATCACCCATCAGTAGTGCTTAAAATAAAGCAATATGATGGGTTTGAATTCAGACAGCTGCCATCACTATCATACTCATTAACACACCTTGCATCAGCCTAACAAGATAAGAACTGTGAAGGTGAAATAAAGCTAGCTGTTTCTCATCCTCACCAGTGCCATGTATAACAGAAGAGCAGGGAAGCACTGCAGGCTGTGTGTCCTTCCTGGGCTGGGAATCTCCCTGGAAGCTTTGCAGAAGACAAGGTCTTTTAAAAATCTAACTGGTTTCTCATCATTTCTAACTCTCCAAACCCCATGCAGGAGAGTGGCACTAGTGAAGGCCCAATCCTGCACTGGAGATGCTCAGCACACATTAAAGACAGCATTGGGGGGGTCAGAATGCAAGTCTGGCAGGTCAGCTGATTTCACCTTCTGGCTCTGCCACCTAGGCCATGAAGTGTTATTGCATTTGGATTCACAGCAGTGTGGTAGGTTAGGAGAGTCCAAACTGGAGCGAGCGGGTAGGGGAGAACTCCTCTTCCCTATACCTCCCCAAACCCCATGCTTCCTCCAAAATGGTAGTGGTTTCCCCACTCCTCCAGCTTCTTGGAAATTTGAATGCTGGTAAGGAGCAGGAGCAGACCCCCTCCTCCCAGGCCTCCAGTGTTGGTCATGCTGGGGCCTTAGGGGGTCAGAATTAAGGTGGGGGGGGGGAGGGGAGGCCTGTCCCTTGTGCCTCAAACTCCCCTCCATCCTCACCTCTGTTTACTCTCAAGTAATAAATAAAGCAGCATCTGCTAGGAAGTTCCTGAATGAGTCTCCACACATTTGCTTTGGGTTTGTAAAAACCCTTGCATTATGTCAGCATCCAAGGCTTTAAATCGGTATCAGGCTCAAGCTTCCTGCTCTGCGGAAGTCATTTATTGCACATGCTGTGGCCGGATTTTTCCTGCCTTGCACTGGCTTTTACACCAGTGCTACATCATTGGCTCTACTGGACTGCACTGCTGTAACAGGGTAGAGGGTACCTGGGGTAAGTCTTGTCCAGATACTGTCCACCAATTACAGTTCAGGGGAAGTTCCAACTTATGTCTTATTTACAGCCCTCCACACAGTTCAGCCTTTAGGGGTTCAGGCTTCTCAGTCTCAACCCCCACTCTACTTGGGCACAGTCCCTCCTCAGGCCAGAGACAAGCCTCTTATAGTCTCTCTTGCAATGGTACACACACATTCGCTGCAGGCCAGGCACAAATCCCTCCTGTGGTCTGCTAGACCCTCCAAGCAGGGTTTGTCTGGAGACAGAATCCAGCTCCTGCCTCATCAAGCACTCTCTGGCTGAGACAGAGCTCTCAGCTCCTGCCCCTTCAGTCTCTCCTTGTCTAAGGCAGCGCTTTCCCCCTAAGTTTTTGCCTTTTGCAAGTCTTTCGGTTCACACTGCTACTGAGCTCTTAGCTCTGGATTTTAGCCCTTGGGCTAGCTCACCCACACTCAAACGCAGGTGTCAGGCATCAGGTGCTGTCCTTTCATCTGCATAGTGCCTGCACTTCTGATAGCACCTTTATCTTTACTCTGGTGCTATCCTGTTAAAGGGCCAGCATCCCAATTAAACTGTGCCCTGCTACAACCCCATTTACACCAGTGTAAGGGAAGCAAAGTAAGGTCCAAAAACCCATACTAGATTTTCTAACCACAGTTCCGTGGAAATTGTGCAATGTGGTGATATTAGCCCATGGCCCGTGTGATGGGAGGGAAGGAGAGACAGTAGGCTATGGGTGTGGCACATAGTACACCTCTTCCTTCATCAGGGCAGGTGTCAGTTGGACTCTCTTCTTTTTGCCCCAGTGAAAGACTCAGGGCTTGATTCAGAGTTTAGTTATATCAACAAAATCCAGGAGCTGCTAGAGCAGCATCGGACCGCTAGTGGATTTTTTAAAAATCCTGGTATTCAAAAGGCTTGCACTGGATTCCTATGTAGCCTTTGCCCATACATGCCTTGTCCCACTAACAGGGGTGGGGGAGTATATACTCCCCATTCTATTATAGTCATTCTAGATGACAGTGACACCTCAGATCCCTGCATTGATTTACAAGCAATCTCTGCTCATGAATCTGCTTTCCTGGGGCTGTGCCACTGCAAAGCATTGTGGGAAGTGCTGTTAAAGGCTGTAGGTGCTGGAATGGCTTAGTGCAAGGAAGAGAGAGAAGAGCAGCTTGCTGCATGGCTGGATTTACCCTTTCCTTCCCCAACATGGAGTTTTGTAATCTTGAGAACCTACCAAGCCAAGAGGTTAACATCAATTTTCCCTTCAATCTGCAGCTGCTCTTAGACCTCAATGCCACTGTTGTCACCATTTTCATTTGCAGCAATAATGTAAACAATTTACAAGCATGATTCCTTTGTAAACTTAATTAACAGAGAGATCACTCATTTCTAAAAGGAGGTTTCTCACCCCTGAATGTCTCCCTTGGCAATGGATTTACACATGTATCACCAGCCCATGGGGTGGGGGGTGGCTAGCAGTTCTGTCTTACATGACAGAGCACATTGGTGACTGCCTCGGTTCTGGCTTGATTAGCTAATTTATGCGTGCAGAATGTGGGAAGCCAGTGGGGATGGAGGGAACATTCATTTTCCTGGTAGGGAGTACAAGAGCCCTTCCTGTAGCAGTTATCACAGGGCCCATATTAGGATGCCCCCTGTGTCATTTGAATTTCCCAGAAGTTGAATGAGTGGGTAAAACTGCTGCTGGGGGGGGGAGAGCTGTCAGGGAGGTGGAGCTGTCCCCTTTGGGGGTCAAGGTGGAGGAGCTGTCCCTTCTGACTCACATTGCACTGCTGCTATTCTACTGGCTAAAACGAATCAAAGTGCTCCTGTACATGGGTAGAACACGGGTTAGCACATCTTGGCTAGGTGAGTGGAACTGGAGTCATGTAATGTAAGCATCTTAGCCTGTCTATAAGAGAGCTTTAGTCTGATAGAGCAGCACGTGTTAGACACCCACCTTAAAGAGACTGACACTACTATGTGAAGAAGAGATGTCCAGGCGGCACCCTGGGCTTTATCCCTGCCCAGCACACAGCCCAAGAGGGCCCAACCCGCTACAGCACCGCCTGCTTCGGATTGCACGGCAGAGACTGGAGTCGCCGCTGCATTCCCCACCCCACCCCACTCATCTAGTCGGGGCTCAGGCCCCACTTTTGCCCGAAGCATCGCCTTGCCAGGCCTTCCCTGCACCCTCCGGGGAACAAGTGCAGGCAGCACAGTGTCAACCCCTCGCCCCAGGGCAGGCCCCGGCTCTGGGCTGCTGCTCTAGACAACAACCGAGGGGCCACAAAGGGGTATCCAGGCGGGTAGCGCCTCTCCGCAAACCGGGACGGGCAATCCTCCCCAATCCCCACCTTCCCGCAGACCGGCATCCCCTTCCCTACCTTTTGTAATCCGAGGAAAAAATTCCCCCGCTGGCGGGATCGTGGCCGTACTCGGGCTCCCCGAGGCTGGAGGAGCCCCCCTTCTCCTCGTTGTAGGCTTGGACGGCGGACATGTCTGAGCCACGGAGGAGAAGGAGGATGCGCCGGGATTTACACACCGAGAAAGGCAAGGCAGCTTCTTAAAGCGACAGGCTCCTAAAAGAGAGCGGGTGCAGGGCGCTCTTGCACCAGCAGCAGCTCTAAGAATACTGCTGCTACAGAAGCTGATGTCAGTATCATGTGGCACAGTCCCTTGTGTAGGCTCGAACCCCCGCTCCACACAGAGATCGCTTCCTCTTAAAGGGACAGGGCTGGCCCGGGGATGCGACTGGACTGACATCCGCCAAGAGCAGACAGCAAATCAAGACGGCGGGACTGCAGGGAATCCATTCACGCAGGGCCAACGACCAGCCTCTCATCTGCCCCCTCCCTGCTGTGCTTGACCCCTTGGAAAGAAAGAGGTCAGGGTGTACAGCCCTCCGCCCCGCCCAGGCCGTGGCTCTGTGAATGCAATGTGCCCCTCTGGCAGCCCACCCCCCTATCTCCAGCATCGCTTGAAGGAACACACAGCCCCGGGAGTTGCAGTAGGAGCAGGGGATTTACATTTCAGATCCTAACAGCCGCCTCAATTCTGGGGTCTCTGCGAGAGACCAGGGAAAGTGGCCAGGCCAGAGCTGCTCAGCAGGGCCAGAGGGCGGTGGGCCAGCAGCCTCTGATGTGGTTTGCTGCCTGCAAAAGCGCCTGCAGCTCTTCACCAGTTAGTCCGAGATGCCACCTGCTCCTTCTTTTGGTCCCAAATGTAAGAGATGGAGACAAAATAGCTCAGGCAGGAAGGAGCCTGCTGGTGATGAGAATATAAAATCAAATTTATTTTAAGTCTTCCTTCCAACGACTGTCACAATATAAACAAGCAAAAGACTCTGCAAGCAGCAACACATACCAAACTAGCAAGAGAGAGTATCAAATATACCAAAATTATAAAGCCTGTAAGAGGCACCCAGAACTGGTTAGCCAAGATTTAATCTAATCTTGTTTGTCTTCAAAGCAAACATGGTAAACCAGTATATACTACGTTTCGATTTGATACCTAAGAGAAATTTCAATTGTACTTCTGGAGGCCAACGTGGGAAATCTGGTGCCAAACTAAGCGATAGATCCACAGTGCTCTACGATCAGAATATTGTGAACAAAATAATAAGTAAGTAATGAGGCAAAGTCTCCACATCATCTGAATTACACAGTCATAAATGATCTTCATAGGGGGTGTGATGATATCTGCCCTTTAAAATATTAGAGTAGAAAAATTAGAACCTTAATTTAGCAAGACTGTTCTTGAAAATGATGGCAGTACATGAGTTCATACTGAAAGTGAACCTTAAAAATTGAGAGATAAGGGGCAATTCTGGATTCCCTATTCAATGATAGATCATCCTAGGCTGAAGTGTCCCAAATCCTCTGCCAAACAATTCTCTTAAAATGAGAAGTGGGAAGAGACTTGAGACAGTCTACATTTAGGCCTAATCGTGGTAAATTCCTTGCAATTTGAGAAGTCCAAGGAGAAAAACTGGAAGCCAAAAAAGAGTATTGCTTCGAGAACCAATTTAAGTAAAAAATCCTCAATCTGAATATGAAGAAAATGTCAGTATTTTGCTCTGTGCCATGTAGCAAGGGTAGATAACTAAATCAGACCCAATTCAGGCCAAAGAGTAGAGGCTGGTAATTTCAGCAAGACTTTTAGAAAATAATTTTGTATTAAATCTATTTTGTTTCCAAGAGGCAGACTCCATATTTCTGCCCCGTATAAGTTCTGGGTACAGACCTTAGCATTAACAACTTTCAGAGCTTCAGATACATAGCATCCCCTCTGCTGCCTGTAAAAACGTAAAAAACCCTTCCCCATGGCCATCTTAATTTTAGCTTGAACAGTGGTAATATGCCGATTCCAACTACCGGAGTTGGAGAAATAAATCGAAAGATAGGGAGGAAAAATACCTGTTCAATATTATTTCCATCAAGGTCCAACCTATATACATTTCTGCTTCTCCCACAAAACATTATTTTAGTTTACTGATAATTAACGGAAAGCAATTCAGTGCGAGCATAAGCTTCCAGGATAGTTAAAGCTCTTTTCAAACCTATGGAAGTGAGGGATAAGATAATAATATCATCTGCATAAAGCAACAATGGTAGCTTATATGGGCCAATTGAGGGAGAATGATATTTATCATCAGACAAATAGGATTTAGTAATTAATATAGATATTCAATTTAAAAGGACTAAAATACTCAATATTCAATTTAAAAGGACTAAAATACATCCTTGTCTGACTCCCTTATTTATAGGAAATGCATTGGTTATATTAAGAAAAGAAACTTTTGCCATCGTATTTTTATAAAGGGATCAAATAAGAAATACCAGATGGGGATCAACTTTGAAACTATAAAGTTTCCCCCAGAGTTTGTCCTTATCGATTGAACTGAAGGCAGCTTTCAAGTCGATGAATGCTAAAAAAAAGATTACTAGTCTTAACAACTGTAAATATATAAACGAAATGGGAAAGTATAAAACAATTCCTAACAGTAGATAAACCTTCATGAAAACTAGCTAGCTTGGGAATGAAGATGCTATTTGCCCTCTCCGAGTCTTCAAGCTTCAGCAAAAGATGTCTAGCATAAATTTTGGCAATTATGGACTGATATGCAGTACGAGAATTGGGAATGCCTTTTTTGAAGATAGATTTAATAATGCTCAACCCTTGCCTGTTCTATCAAAAAAAGTTTTTTTTTAAAAAATGACCAAGAGGAGAAGCCTACCATTCGAAGGGTATTTTCAGATGTGACGGGGCGTCATTCGCCC
>QEPC01014553.1:178101-202891 GCA_003113815.1 Sphenodon punctatus | reverse complement strand
GTCACTCACACCCAAAACAGTCACCCACAACACACACCAACCACCCAAACACACAGCACAGCCAAACCCAACACAATCACAGCCAAAACACACAAACCGAGCAGCCACCGAGTCAACCACACACTCACTTGCCACACAGCTCCACACGCACTCAAATTTCTGGTTTCCGGTGCGATTTCAGGCTCTCGCGTTATTTTTTCAGCCGAACGGCCAAACCCGAACCGAATGGCTGAACCAAACGGCCGAACCCAGCGAATCGTCGAACGCACGAACCCGAACGCATGAACCGAATGCGGCCGAACCCGAACCACAGTCTGTTCGCCCATCCCTACCCTCAATGAGATATTGTGTGCTATGATTTGTCCTAGACTATTTGTGCCTGGAACATGGCTGGTTGGGCTAGGTATTTGCATTCGGAGGATTTTTTTCCCTTTCTGACTCAGTACCAAATAATTTGTGTTCAGGAAACATGGGAAGTCACTCCCCTGGATTTATCTAATTATAGAATATTTTCACTTGAGGCCGATCCCTCCCAACGGGGGGGCAGTGTGTGTGGTCAGCCGCAGGGAGGCTTAGCTTGTTTGGTAGTATCGGATTTGGCAGATTATACTCAATGTATTTTGAATCTTCCGCCAATTGCCATGGTGATTACTGTTCAGCTGGGTCAAGATACCTGGGTTATTGTTAATTGTTATATTCCACCTTGTAACTCAGGATCTTTTAGGGAAGAGGCATGGTTGTGATTACAGAAGGCACTAGAAAACCTTCAGGATCATTTTCCCAAGGCTAGTTTTATAGTATTTGGTGATTACAATGATAGAATAGGTCCTGATAATGATGCCTTGGAAGAGCATGGTATCACGTTGGCCTCTCTGGGGGTTCCTGGATTATTAAAGCAGATATCTAAGGACCACTGGATTAATGCTTTGGAATTAAAATATGCAGCTTTGATTAGGGATTTATCATTCATAATCCTGAATGGATCGAGCTTTTCAGATCAGGAGGGGGAATTCACTCATATAGAGCCCCATGGGGCCTCAGTTATAGATCTGGTTGCAGTCTCCCTTAACGCTTTACCTAGGGTTGATGATTTTAAGATTGAATCAAACATCTTGAGCAACCACCAGCCGCTCATTCTTAGAATGACCCATCCTCAGAAAGATATACTTTGCCCTGCAGAGGAGAGTGATTATTCTCAATTAGGAATTTCCCTACAGTGTAGTGGGATGCCCACCTGGCTGGTGAGCTTGGGGGTTTAATTAAGGATATGGAATTTTTAGGACTCCAAACCAAGTTTTTTGCTCCACAGGGGAGGGGGCAAAGGTGGTAGCATATGATAAGATAATAGTTTCACTACAGGATCACCTCTTTAAATTTAAAGGTGGAGATTTGACTGAGAGAAGAGGAAATTATTACAAACCTTGGTTTGATATAGAGTGCCGTAAGACTAAGCATACCTTGATCAAATTGTATGCCTCCTATCGCAAGAGTCCTGCATGAACCTGACTCCAAGCCATCTGTGATCAGAAAAAAGTCTACACTAAGTTGATTAAGGAAAAGAAAATCTTGTTTTGGGCTGCGAGCTGGAATAAAATGTTAGTAGCAGCAGAAAACAACAATTCCAGGGGCTTTTGGAAGTGTATTAATAGTGCCATTGCCAGGACTCCCTCCCACGTAGTAAGTAAATAAAAGTTTTTATTGTTTGGCAAAGCCTTTAACAAAATTTACAAATATGCATAAAATAACATAACAACAGCTTAATACACTTTGATATCCCACCCGAGTGAAGGGGACCCTCCCACCATACTATTCCAGGCACGATTTCAGAGCTAAATACTATAAAGCCCCTAATCCCACATAGTGTACCCCATTCCCTCTGATACCTGGGAACAGTATTTTTGCTGTAAATTTTACATTCCAGCAATCCAGGATAATTTCCTGGCCACAGCAATAGGGGACTCTCCAGAGTGGCCCCCTCTTACAGAGAAGGAACTGGTATATCATATAGGCACTGTTAAAAGTAATAAGGTTCCTGGCATAGATTGTATTCAGATAGAATGTATTCAATCCCAACTCGACTGGTGGGTTCCGATGCTACTGGCCCTCTTTAATGCGATTAGTGCTACAGAAATACTCCCAGATACATGGGAGACGACTATAGTGATCCCTATTTTCAAAAAAGGGGCTCGTTCCAATCCAACAAATTACAGGCCTATAAGTTTACTGAGCGTAGTGAGTAAACTCTATGCCAGGGTACTTTTGTTACGACTTAACTCTTGGATTGAAGACAATGCAATATTATTCCCCGAGCAGGCAGGGTTCCAGCGGTTTCGATCAATAGTCGAACACTGTCTCATGTTATACCATCTTATTGAAAAATATATTTATATTTATTTATTTATTTGATGGATTTATACCCCGCCCCTCCTGCTATGCAGCCCGGGGCGGCTTCCAAAAACATTAAAATGCAATAAAACCATAAAAACTCTCATAAATACAACAAAATATTAAAACAGGGCTAAGTTATAAATAAAACCACAGTAGGTGGGGGAGCTAGACCCCTCACCCTAGCCACCCTCCCTCCCAAAGGCCTGGGCGAACAGTCAGGTCTTACAGTTTCACCGGAATGTTAACAGGCTAGGGGCCAGGCGAGTTTCCTCTGGAAGGGAGTTCCAGAGCCGTGGCCCAACTACCAAGAATGCCCTCTCCATTGTGGCCCCCCACTTAACACAGGGGACCTCCAGGAAGGCACCCCTGGCAGACTGCAGCAGCTGCCCTGGGGCGTGGATGGCGAGGCGATCCCAGAGGCATGAGGGGCTGAGACCGTGTAGGGCTTTATAGATCATCACCAAAACCTTGAACTTGGCTCGGCATGCTATCGGCAGCCAGTGCAGAGCTCGGAGCACAGGTGTAATATGCTCCCGACGGCCCGCCCCTGTAAGGAGACGAGCCGCCGCATTCTGCACTAGCTGCAGCCTCCGAACCAAGAACAAGGGAAGCCCCACGTAGAGCGCGTTACAGTAGTCGAGCCTCGAGGTGACGAAAGCATGGATGAGGGAGGCCAGGTCCGGGCCGGAGACATACGGACGCAGCCTACGCACCAGATACAGCTGGCGGAAGGCAGCCTTAGCGACTGCCTCCACCTGCTGCTCCAGGCAGAGGTCCGCATCCAATATAGAGTCAGGAACCACCGGTTTTGTGTGGCATTCCTGGACATGTGTTCTGCATTTAATACGGTTAACCGCCAGCTCCTATGGGGAAAACTTAAGGCGACTACTATGGATCATAGATTATTGTTACTGATTCAGCAAATCTCTGCAAATACAGCATTGAAAATAAGGGTGGACAGGGTGGGCCATGAAACTGATAGGATCACTACCAATGTGGGGGTCAGACAGGGGTGTGTCTTGGCCCCCACATTGTTTAATTTGTTCATTAATGATCTAGTACCTATTATGGCTAACCCTAGGTTCCATCCTCCCAAATTAGCAACAAGATTAGTGGGTTGTTTACTGTTTGCTGATGACCTGGCCCTGATGTCGCAAACCAGGGTTGGTTTGAAGAGGCAGTTAAAGGAGTTTGCTACTTATTGTGAGACTAATGGCCTTAGTATAAATTATGGAAAATCCAAAGTAGTGATATTTGCTAATTCATGGAAGTTATATAAATGGGATATTGCAGACAAACCAATAGAACAGGTTTTCTTATTCAAATATCTAGGGCTCCATTTCCAGGCATCCGGCAGATGGAATGTTCATGCACAGAGGGCTATGGAGGCTGTTAAGCCAATAAGTAGGGTGATTGCTCGGTACTTCTATAATTCATATAGGTTAGCGGTAGAACCTGCAGTCCAGTTATGTAATGCTAAGGCTAGGTCTAAGTTACTTTATGGAGCTGAGTTATGGATCCCATTGACTAAGGCTAGTTTGGGACCCATACAATTTCAGTTTTTCCAGAGATTATTGAAAATCCCTCCAGGTACCCCTCTGCGGCGGTTCGTCTTGAGCTGGGTCAAATGAATTGGGCCCAAGTGGACTGGATGGCAGCACTTAAATTGTCGCTTAAGATCCACGGTAGTACCCAGAGGGGTCTTGTGACTTACTATGTTAGAGACGAGTTTAAGGACCCCTGGGAATTATCACTTGTAGTATTCTTGAAGAAATTGGGCTTTTCCTGGGAGTACTTTCAGACCCAGGTTTCGGGGCAAATGAGAAATATGGTCCTGACACGTATGGAAGATGTAGCATGGCAGGAGGATGTAGCTGCAATTAGACAAGTACCACATCTCCGAGAATACATAAGTTATCTCCCTTGTCAGGGAGAGAGTGCATCTTACCTGAAGGCTAAGATAACAGCTCGGGGGAGATGCTTGTTGATGTGTGCAAGAATAAATGCTCTTCCTTCAAACATTCTTCAGGGTCGATTGCAAGGACTAAGCTTTGGGGATAGAATGTGTCCATTTGACCAAACAGAGGTGGAGACAGTTCAGCATATCTTCTTTGGTTGCCAAATGCATTATAAGATTAGAGTTCAATATCTAACAACCCTTCTTCAAAAATTTCCTGGAAGGTCGGAGTTGAAACTCTTATGGTATGCATTAAACTCATCTGAGTATATACGCAACTCGGCAAATTTCCTAATACAGGCATTGGTTATAAGGTCCAGATTCATGCAATCTAAAGTATTGGAGGTAGTCATGGAGGATAATCATGGTACATGAGAAATTTAAGGGACGATCCCTAATGTTGGATTCAGGAACTTCTATTTACATATGAATTTTAACAACAATGGTGCTATATGGATTTTATATATAATTACCCTGCGGCAGTTGGACCCTAATAGGATTAATGGCCCTTTTATTACTAGTTATTTTATTTTGATCTGCATGCTTGTATGCAGTGTGTATTTTCTTGGTAGTGTGTTTTGTATTGTAACTGAAATGCTATAGCTTTGGCTATGCAAATAAATAAATTTACTTTACTTATTCGTTATTAACAACAATGTAATTTTCATTATTGTTGTTGTTATCGGTATAGGTATTATTTCAAGCGAAGATAAAAAAATTTATCGGTATCAGTATTGGTATTGATTCAGATAACATTGTGTGTGTGGGTATATATATATATATATATATAAATGTTTTCCCCTTCCCCTTCCTTTGTCTCTCCCCTCCCCCCCACCTCACCAGTCTCTTAGATTGTATGCCCTAGGGCAGGGACCATGTCTATCCAATTACTTTGTAAAGCGCTAGGTACATTGCTGGGGAAAGGAAAACTATCTGTTATCTAAACAATTATCTATAACTATATCTAAACAATTATCTATAACAATAACTATTCTAATCTAATCTATATGGCTATAATATATATCTATATCTAATCTTTACTACCTATCTATATATAATGTACAGAGAAGAGAAGGACAGGGAAAGGGAGAAGGTAAAATGTAGACTATGAGGAAGGAACGGTATTGATAATACAATGAGGGATAGGGAGGATTTTTTTGTGTGCAAGCACCACAGTTCTGTAAATGAAACCTGACAAGCAGAGCTCTCAGAGAACAGAGAGAAAGGCCTGGCCCTCCCATTATAAAGGGTTGCAGTGCCCTCCCCCAGAGCCCCCCTGATTGGTTGTGGGAGGCAGCAGGCATTGAACAATCACAGAGTGCTGTGAGACTGCTGGGGCCTGCTTGCACTGCTCATTGGCCAGCGATACATCCATCAGCTACTGCTGAGCTGCTCGTCTTTCCCAACACAGGCACAGTTCAAGAGTTTAACCCTGTTTAGGGCTCCGAGATGTCTGCTCCCTCCTCCCCTCTCCCCATTTTCCCTCCAAAACCCAGCTGCCACAGCACTCATAATAATTACAACGATAACAACATTGTCATTTTTGTTATCGTTATCGTTATTGTCTATTGTCATTTTTGTTATTTTTCAATAACAAAAACAAAATTTTCATCATTGTTATTGTAATAACGAAAATGACATGCACACCCCTATTAGAGACACAGTTTGCCCACTGCTGCAATAATAACTGGGCAATAGGATAGGCTACCTATAAGGGAGGTTGGCAAGTCTCCTTACTGGATGTTTTCAAAAACATCCTGGAGAAGCATCCATCTGTGATCCTGTAGATATATAGTATCCTATCTCAGTGCTGAAGACTGGATTATCTTTGAAGTACCTTCCACCTCTATGGTTCCCTGAGGATCTATCAGCTTTGACTCTTCTATTTATTACGGCAGAGTTGAAATGAAAGGGCATTTCTGTTTTCACAAATACAACTTGTATTTTTGGATAGCCCACCAAATATCTAAATATATATTTTGGTTTGGCTGTCAGTCACGTAGCTATTTCAGTCACTTCGGTTTGACACTATTTGGTGTTACTGTTCAACAGTGGCTGGAGTAAATTAAATGAAACATTAAAGCAACTGAAATACCTCCCACCCCCCCACCCCCCAAAAGTGAACAAAATATTAACGTGACTTAAATAAACAAAATGTATATTTTTTCCACAAACAAAAAAGGGAGCAAATAGTGGTTTGTACCTGCTTTGTTGGGCTCATTTTGAAGGGGACAAAATAATCAGATATGATATTCACTGTGGCATTTGTTTCAGTTCTAACACAAGGACTTAGCTACAATAGGGGCAGGCAGTGCCAGCAGCTCAGCCTGCAAGCCTGGGAGGTCTATGCTCCCTGGTGCAGCTGTGTCCCCTGTTGCTGGGAAGTGGTCCAGGGGGGACCATTCCATCTTCTGAACCGAGGTCCATTCCAACATAACTACTCCTCAACTAACTTTAAGCAATGCTCTCTGACTAATCTTTATGGAATGGCCATAGTTTTAGTCAGGACTTATTTGGAATGTGTGTCGGGGGTGAACATATGGTTGCCAAGGATTCACATGTTGTTCATGGTGCCCTTCCCTAAAGAGATCAGTGCCTATGCTTGCTGCTATTGAGACACACACAAAAACCCTAGGCAGAACCACTCTCCATGATAAACAGGGAACTGCTGAAGCTCAGATATTGAGGAAACCATTTGAGCTACAGTTCGGAAAATGTATCCATAGCTTATATTTGTGGGATCCATCACATGTGCAATGTTTTAAGATATTCAGCCAGAAAATAAAAAGTTATAACTGTTGAAAAGTTAATCAGTTGTGGTCAAAATGCACAGCATTCCAACTATTTTGAATCATTGATATCTCCTCCCCCACAACTAGTTGATCCCCCAGACTCCACAGGCTTGGAGCCTGAGATGTCCATCAAGTGCTGTTGTAATATGATAGTGCATGATGCAGCCAAAAAGAAGTATTAAACATTAAGTAATCAGTTCTGCTGGCTGGTGCATGTGCAGTCGTGCAGCCGCTTACCACCATTTGTGTTAGAAAAAACAGCATAAGGAAAGTTACGTGACTCTGTTTTTTAAAATCACATCACTTTATCAGGAGCCAGCTCTGGCACAAAGACTTTAAGTTCTAGTCAATTTCATGTCAATTACCCTCTTGCCTCAGAAGCCGCTGGCAAGAGGCTAGTGGAAGCTATAGTCAGTTTGATGTCAGTTACCCTCTTGCCTCACTCCGTACTTTTCACTCTGTATGGAAAGTTGTGTGATCCATATCTCCTCCCTCCGGATGAGTTCAGTCCCCAGACTTCACAGCCTTGGAGTATGAGATGGCCAACAAGTGCTATTGTAACACAATAGTGCTTAGTGCCACAAATACCTAGTTATTAAACATTTAATAAACAGTTCTGCTGGCTGGCACATTTGCAGTGGTATGAAAAGTTGCATGACTTTTTTTTCATTCACTCTGTGGGAAGGATTTTGAGTGATTCATATCTTTTCCCCCCCAGATGAGTCAAGCCCCCAGACTTCACAGCCTTGGAGTTTACAATGGCCAGCAAGTGCTACTGTAACATTATATTGCTTTGTGCCGCAAAAAACCGATTTATTGAATATTAAAAAATAATTTCTGCTTTCTGACACATGCACAGTGGTATGTAAAGTTGCAAGGCTTTCAGTAATCATAATGATATTTTCTAACATTACAGAGTTCCTCACCAATGGGTTTTATATTCCCACATTCCTGCAAGAAGAAGAAATAACCTCCAAGACTAGCAAGCAAAATGGAAATGATATGAAAGACAATATTTTCACTATTCTTTATACATCTCAGAGTGATTTCAGACGTTACGGGGCCCTTTGGCCCCGTACCGAAACCACCGGCTTCGTTCCCCGCCGGGGTCACTCCGTAACGCCACAACAGACGTGCCGGGGGGATCCCGGCGGGGAAACTGGGAGGGGCTAGGGCCGCACGGCGCAACGTGCGGCCGCACGGCCCCGCCCCCTCCACGCACCCTGCCGCCCGCCCTCCAAGGAGACGGGCGGGCGGCGGGGCCATTGCGGCCACCACGTCGGGCCGGAAGCGCCGTGGCCTGGGATCCCGCTGGGGATCCCGGGCCGTGGCGCGTGGCCAGATGTGACTTTTCGTTGGTCCCGCCCGGGGTCCATTTGACCACGCTTCCCGGGACCTTCCCCCGGCTAGCCCGGGAAGCGTGGTTCAAACAGACCCCATGTGGGGATTCACTGTGGCAAACATCTGGCGCCCCGCAAACAGACGTTCGAGACACGGTGACCATACGTGGGTATTCACCGTGGTTCACTGTGATCTCGTAACGTCTGAAGACACCCTTATTCTCAGTAAAGATTGAAATCCTCTGTCTTCTGAAAAATTATCTTTCAACAAAAATTAAGAGGCTTACACAGTCCCAATGTCAATCAAGTTTTGGTCTAGCAAATAATATTTTTAGTTGAGCAAATGCATTAGAGCTTTGCTGATCTTCCTTTGACATTCAGGCAGTGCTGAGCTCAGGGCAAACACGTTGGAAGAAACTCCAGACCTCCCTTCTCCTGGTCCAAGGGCTGAAAATCACAAAGGGTATTCAAGCATGATAGAGTGCTGATCAATAACTTCATATGATGAAGGCATGGTCAATGCACGTCCCAATTTTGCTGGTGACATAAAACCGTGGAGAATTGCAAAAGCCTTAGAGGATAGGATTAAAATTCCAAAGTAATTGTTTATTTTGGAATTTGAAGGATAGGATTAAAATTCCACCACCAGCAGCAGCAGCAGCAGACTCAGCAGTGAGATTAAGAAGTGATTTTTCCCTAGGGGAGGGGAAGGTGTGTGTCTATGTTTCTGTGATGTTTGTGTGTGTGTGTGTGAGAGAGAGAGAGAGAGAGAGAGAGAGAGAGAGAGAATGAGTGAGTGTGGGTTTGGAGGGTGTGAGTGTGTGTGTTTCCGTCGTGTGTGTGTCAGCGAATTTTCAAAAACCTGTCTTTGATACATTGTATCAGTGTGGGATATAATTTATCAGTGTGTCAATGATACAGTGAATCATGTCTTTTAACATTTACTATATTAATTACATCACAAAAACACTGGAAATTTTTGAAAACAAGAAACCTCACAATTTAAAAAACCATTAAAGGCACGACAGTTTCAAAAACAAAAAAACTTTCCTCTTCAAAAATGATTTTTGACCTAACAAACTAAAAAAACATGGAAATTATAATTACAATTAAAAAAACATTTAACTACATACATTCCAACAGAACATAAACGCCAAAAAGTATGGGAAATTATTTCAAGATTTTCTATCTATATTTCATAATTTACCATTAACATGAATGTAAAATATGTATTTACTTCCTTGCTATACATACTTAGTCTTATTAATATTTATCACTAACTAAACTATAACATTTTTCTTTATTAATAATTAATTTATTTTCATTATTCAACAACAAATAATTTTTTCAAGCTCCATTAATTATATCCTGTTGCACAGAATTGCATTGTAATTAAGATATTGCATACAGTTGTCTACACTGACATTCTCATTCATTCATCTGACATTCTGACATTCTCAACAGTTCATTGTATAAGTGTACACAATTTGAATACATGTAAATGACAGAGTTAAGAAAGTTTGAAAAAAATTGTCATGAAATTACGAAAATAAATTAAAAAGAAAAAATGTGACACTTTAGTTAGTGATAAATATTAATAAGACTAAGCATGTATAACAAGGAAATAAATACATTTCTTACATTCATGTTGATGGTAAATTATGAAATATTGTACAAAATTTTGAAATAATTTCCATGCTTTTTGGCGTTTATGTTCTGTTGGAATGTATGTAGTTAAACTTCCAAAAACATGAAAATTAATTATAATTACAATTCAAAAAACATTTAAATTAGGTCAAAATTTATTTTGTGCAATATTTTTGAAGAGGAAAGTTTGTTGTTTTTTAAACTGTTCTGCCTTTAACGTTGTTTTTTTAAAACATAAAGGGGTGGGTTTTTTTGGAAAATATTATGATTATTCCCGAACAATGTATACAGTAGCATAGTCATAGAAGATTTTGTTTTAATTCTCAAAATATCACTTCCAGCTTAAACGGATGATCCTTACTCTTATTACGTGTTAAACTTTAGGCTGGTTTTTTTTAGCTGGCAATTTCCTGACAACCTGAAATAGTTAGAAGGAAAACAGATGATACTTGAAAGTTGAAGAGATGTAGAAGGATGGCATTTTTAACATGAAAGGCAGCTATCTTTTTCTGGGCCTTCTGAACAATTTTAGATATAGGTGCTTGAGAAAGAAAAGTCTCATGATAGAAAATAAGCCCAAAGGCTAGTCAGAGTCATTTGATCCATGATGTCCAAGTTGCCTACATATGAATTGTAATGCAGACTAAGTAATAAAGATACGTCATTACTGAAACATCTGAAGCTTTGGGAAATGGGGGGGAATGCATAACTTCATTTTATGACTGTCCTCTATCCAGCAAAGCAGTCCCAATTCTGCTTCAGCTGAAGACTGTGGGATTAATTCCATTGTCACAGGTTGGGAACAAGACGTATGCCAGATGTGACAAAATGTAGCTCTAGAGCCACATACAATTATTTGGCACCATTATGGTACATTGATGAGGCTCTCGGCATTAGGAAACTTTGCCCAATCCTGACCCATGCTTTTCAAAGACATCACAATTCCTCATAATTGTCAAGTGTAAAAGTGATGGGAAACAGAATTCCTGATGATCTTAGTATTCTGCGTAGGGTAGCATTTCTCATTCAGGCTTTGACCCAGCTCGATCACTGATGCATTGTGATCTATAATTAAAGGCAAATTTAAGATGTTGACAGCCAGTGTCCATCTGTTGGCGAGAAGAGTGCCTTTGCATGTCCTACAATGTTGCCACACATTTAGTTTGAAAGGAGAAATAGCAGTGAGAAGTCTTTTAGGCTGAAGCGTCAAACAAGAAAGTTTCTGCAGTAAACAGCAGTGTAGTTTAGCAGGCATTTATCAAGACAGCCCATCAAGCTGACACTTTACATGTAAATTGTACAGTAAATCTGACAGCTAAAATATTAATGCATCCACCTGGCTCTATCTTATGCAGTTTCCTCTGCAGTAAGATTTTTTAGACGCCATCCTTGGTATCTGCTCATAGCTAGCTCATTTTCAGGTTGACATGATCTAATTCTCATCTTCAGAACTATTCCATCCAAATTATTCCATCTTAGATCCTATTATAAAATAATTATTTTAGTTAGTGCCATTTTCTTTGTTTGGGAGCCAGTCATCTATTCTCTAATCTGCCATTATGTCACACTTCAACGTAATTACAGATGTGCTGCTCTGGATGAGCAGTGCACTTAAAGCTGAAATTTAACCAATTTGTTAAGTATGAAGAATTCCAGATTCTTCCCATTATTATTTTTTTAATTATTTTTTTTGCAACTACTCCATAAAGAAAAGAATGAATTTCCTGAGAATTTAAAAGCACATCCGTTAATTGGTGAATGCGTTGAAATTCACTACGAAATGGAGACTTTTAAAAAAAAATCTAGCCCCTGCAGAGTTTGGTTTTATATCCTGAATTATCTTAATAATGAGAGAAAGATAGAGCCTTCAAAATCTTCATATAAATTTTACTGAGATCCCTTCAATCAGTTACATATAAAGAAAAGATTTTTTAGGATTAAGGGTCAATGTTTCCCATTATTCTTCATAGCTGGTTTAATAATATATGACTTTGTTCTCCATAAAGAGAGGATTTGCTAAAAAAAACCAACAGCCAGGACAAAGTGGAACAGTGTGCCACACCCTAAAGGAACAGAGCTCCTTCTATATGTCAAATAGGAGATGGAGGCTTCAGAAAATGCTGGAGGGGGTGTGGGCAAAACGGGACATACTTACATTGGTGGTGGGAATGCCCTAGGGTAAAGGAGTTCTGGAAAAAAAATTGGGGTATAATTAATGACCTGCTGGAGATACCTCTGCCTTTTAGACCAGAGACTGCCCTACTGGGCTTGTACCCAGAAAAGATACTTACCCTGCAGCAAAAGAGGACATGCAGAAATCTAATCCTGGCGGGAGTCCACACCATCGCCTCAACGTGGAAACACGCAAAAGGACTTACAAGACTTAATTGGCTGTGTCGTCTGTGGCACGTTGTCTCAATGGAAAAGATCACAGCTTGCCTGGAAGATGACCTGCAAAGCTTCTACACGAACTGGTCTTCTTGTTGGACAGTGTTGACACAGAAACTCAAAATGGACAAATACAAACACTCGACCTGTTTAAAGGAAATATATTAGGCCGGGAGGGGAGGGGGGGGAGGAGGGAAGAGGGGAACTGGGGGGGAAAGGGGGGGAAAGAGGCTAGAGTGGACAGTTGGGGTAGTCCACAAAGGTAACAGGCTTGCATATGGAACAGATCCTACAGACAGATACCGCTCGGCTATACGTCAGAAATTGAGTGGTAAAAGATAACGTACCTATGTAAAGAATAATAACCGAAAGTAACAAATGTATGTCAGTTCGATAGCAAACTTAAATAAAAATATATTTAAAAAAAAAAAAAAAAGAAGTACTTCTTTCCTATTTCACCATACATTGCACAACACATGCAGTGCAATGAAATGCATATAATGTGCACCAGGGAAACCTTGTAGGAAAAGGGTCATAAGAATCACACTGGACTCTGATCACATTCTAAAGCACTGAGTAAGTTGTCCTCTGCCAAATGCTGCCAAAAATTGTAGTCCATCAAATTTGGGACAGAGCTACAAAAATAGGGTGCATCCCTGTGGTTTACAACTTGGGTACCAAAACACTTAGAACCAGCTCTGCCTGACAGTGGGGCTTGGCCAGTCCCAAAACCCTCAGATCTTCCGCGCACGTGTGCATGTGTACAGTTTCCGAGCAGCACTATGTGCTGGCAATGTCAGTGCGCACAGTTTCCACACGCATGAGCACGTGCACACAGCTGTGCACAGAATCCGTGGGGCTTGGGTTCAGCCCCACTGAGGGGACACTAAGCAACTCCTATTCTTAAGTCAAGAATGGTACTTGGGTGTTACTCGGTGACTGTTTTTCATCCTACCAAGACCTCTTATGTGGGGTTCCGCAGGGTTCTGTCTTGTCCCCTCTCCTGTTCAATGTGTATATGCAGCCGCTCGGTGAGGTGATCAGAGGGTTCAAGGTGAGGTGTCATTAGTATGCGGATGACACCCAACTGTATCTCTCATTTTTGACAGACCCAGGCCCGACTGTCTCGGTGCTTACCCGGTGTTTGGCAGTTGTGGGGGACTGGATGAGGGCTAACCGACTGCGACTGAATCCTGACAAGACGGACGTAATGTTAGTGGGTAAGTCAGTAGAAGTGACAGCTCCTTCGGTTGATGGGATCTGTCCTCTGCTGACTTCCCAGGTACGGAACCTGGAGGTGCTCCTCGATGCGCAGCTCTGCCTGAATGTCCAGGTGGAGGCTGTGGCAAGGAGTGCCTTTCACCAGTTACATCTGGTGTGGTGGCTTCAGCCACTGGTTTTTGTTCCTGACCTGGACACGATCATCCATGCTTTTATTACCTCTTGGTTAGACTACTGTAACGCGATCTATGTGGGGCTACCTATGGTAACAGCTCGGAAGCTGAAGCTGGTGCAGAATGCGGCAGCCTGGCTCTTGGTGGGACTGGGCCGCCTGGAGCACATTACACCAGTGCTCCGATGTCTGCGCTGGCCGCCAATAGTCTTCCGGGCTCGATTCAAAGTGTTGGTTTTGACCTATAAAGCCTTACATGGCCTGGGCCCTGCCTATTTGCAAGATCGACTTACTCCCCGGGTTCTAGACTGACCCCTGCGGTTGTCTGGGGGCACCGTGTTGGAGGTCCCCCGGGGAACCATGCAGAATAGGGCATTCTCGGTGGCTGTGCTGCGCCTTTGGAACACCCTCCTGGTGGTGGCCTCGGACCTCCCAGCCTTTCATACGAACTGTAAGACCTGGCTGTTCCATCAGGCATTTGGAGAGGGAGAGGGATAAGGGTGGGGGTGGGGGAGATTCATGAGGGTGGAAGTGGGTTTGTTCCTCTTTTTACTATTAGTGTTATTGAATTAGATTAGATTATTTTATGATGATGTTTTAATCTGTTTTATAATATTTTATATTTGTACTTATTGGGTGTTGTTAACCGCTCCGGGCTGCCTGTGGCAGGAGGGGTGGGGTATACAATTCTTAAATAAAATAATTAAATAAATTAAATTAAAGAAGATGAATGAGTTCACCAATTTCCATGAAGTGCCTGGTGCCTAAAAGAATTAGGTGCTAAGGAAGTTACATAATAGCTCATAGACAGAACTTATTGCGTTTCCACATGCCCTAGAAAAAGTTAACAAGTGAATTCTTTTTCTACTGGCAGGACTCCTTTGTAATAGTCATGTTTAATGTTCCCTAGGAAGAATGGAAAAAACATTGTTCTTAAATACACCTTGTAAATAGCAAATTGTAGGCTGTGAGAAGGCACAAAATTGAAGGCATTGCTGTTCAACTGAATAGAAATGACTTTGGCCTTTGAGAACAGTATTTGTATTTATCTTTGGATTTGAGGGGGTGGGGGGGAAAACAACCACCTTCAATGCCCACAATATATATCTTAAGTGCTGTTGGGTTTTTAAAAATCTTTTTAACACCTACACAGGATTCATTCTCTTTGCAAACACAAATTTACAAGGCTCATTATCATATAATTTGAAAGATGAGATGATAAATTATTTGAGATACTTTTTTGATTTACTGAAATAATTGTAGGTGGCCTTTATTTTCAAATTTACGGTTTCTATTAATTTCAAAATTCAACCACATTTCCTATCCACTGCCCAGACTGAGACAGACAAAGAATGATCTGCCTCTGGTTTAGAAATAATCTTTTGCCTCAGTCTAGGTTGTTTATGAGCCATTCCATCTGTTCCTCACAAGAACATTTCCAAAGGAGAAAAAAAAAATACATGTACAGTATAAACAGGCAAGAAGAGGGTTTTCCTTTTACCAACTGTGTTTTATTTATTCTACACTTACAACTCAAGATATTTTTGAAGGAAGAATGTGCATGTACTTAATTTGTTAAACTCACACAAGACATAACCTTAGTGCAACAATGGACTTGATTCTAAGCTCATTAAATCAGTGGAGAGACTCCCATTGATCAGATGCTTGGCGAACATAGTACTACACTTATTTGACTGTGGACCAAGATACCTGAAGTAAAGATAATACAGAGCTAATGCCAGATGCTTCCTTCTCAAAGGACTCACTCTTCCATGTATTTGGGACAGGCCACATTGGGAATCAGATGTTGTGGTGCAGTCAAAGCTAGGCGGTATAACCAGAGAACAAGCAGAACTATAGTCTAGAGGTACAGTAAGAGTCAGAACTGTGGAATCAGTCTGAGAAGGGCAGGGCAAGGACTAGATGCAGGCTGGAATACAGGAGGCGATGGTCCAAGGCAGGAGATTGGAGTGGGACTGAATCTAGGCAAGAACACACACACACAGGTCCAGGTAGCTGTCCCATTTCTTGAGCATTTCCCATTTCCTGCTTGTCCGTTGTGTAGCCTCAGACACCAGTGGAGAAGCAGGTTGTGCTACGGCTGACCAATCAGGCCCTGAGAAGGTTGAATACTGATGTGGACAATTCCTTCAGGGAAACCACTGGTCCGGCTCCAAGGCCAGCACAGTGCATGGATCTCCTGTTCAATAATTCTGACCCTTAAGTGGGGTCAAATCCTCATTCATAATGAGTGGTGTCGAGCAGCATAACTACTACTGGTGGATTGCTGCCTGTAACATGGGCGCATGGAACACATATCTGTACAGGGCATATGCCCAGTGGTCAGAGCACTTAAGTGCTGACCAAGGGGAGGATCTGTGCTGGGCTCTGGGGAGTGATGCCAAATGCGCAAGTAAGAGTGGGTGATAGACATTGATGCCTCTTAGTGTGGATGAAGATTTAGAACCCACTTCAGTCTAGCATAGCACTTTGATGTGCAATTTACATGTGTACAACACCCTTGCATGCCTGGATGAATAAGGATTGCGCCCAGAGTGATCTCATAATTTGGGAGTTCATCATCCTTGGTTCCCTGTATTGTACATTCCAGTCTTGGAATCACTGCTGGTGCCTCATCCGTAATATAACACAGTGATTCCATGCTTGTAGCAAGTTCTGCACAACTGGTCAGTTAAAAGCATGTGGAGATATGTGAGAGCCATATTACTGTCTTTGCCATTAAAGCATACATTATCTAGGATTGGGACTGATCTCTAGATATCTTATAAGCAAAGGCCAACCAGGACAGCATACAATCTGGAACCAGATTTGAATCAGATTGCATTTCCTTGCAGTGGCAGCTCATGGACTTGTAGGTTGGTGGGGCAGTGGGCAGGGTCACTCAATGGTGGGGCCACCCTTTCACACATAACTATGGAATACACAATGAATAAAACAAACCACAGTGAATACCGATCTAATGTAGTGGCATGCAACAGTGAGTAAAATTGAAAGTTCTGTGAGCAAATCAAAAGGGGAAACCAGTAGTTGCTTCTGTATAGAAAAGAAAATTGGCAGATCAAGAATTCATTTTTGGTAAGGAAATATTACAAGTATGTATGATTTCTTTCACTTTTAAAAATTTGCAATTTAAAAATGAGAATCCATATAATAGAGAAACCGGATGTTTTTAAACAAGCAAGGCTGGGGGTGGGGTCTGTGGCAGCTACATGGCAGGTGGAGTGAGTGGGGAGGGATTCTAACAGGTGACTCCAAGCGTGGCTAACACAGCAGTTGCCTCGCACTCCCCCATGAGGAGAAATGCGCTGGGCTGTCCTTTGAAATTGACGTGTCCCAAATGTGAGCACTGGGGAACCGGGCTTCCCATTGCTCACGGCCAGTTCCTGCGACTTACAAAGGCCATGTCCCCTGCACACAGTGCCTGTTCAAGGTGCTGGTGATGGTTTATAAAGCCCTACATGGTCTCGGCCCCTCATACCTTAGGGACCGCCTCGCCCTCTGTGTCCCAGAGCGACTTCTGCGGTCTGCCGGGGGTGCCTTCCTGGAGGTCCCCCGTGTTAAGCGGGGGGCCACGATGGAGAGGGCATTCTCGGTAGTGGGACCGCGGCTGTGGAACTCCCTTCCGGAGGAAGCTCGCCTGGCCCCATGCCTGTTAACATTCCGGCGAAACTGTAAGACCTGGCTGTTCGCCCAGGCCTTTGGGAGGGAGGGTGAGTAGGGTGGGATTTTAGTTCCCTCACCTATTTTTGGTTTTTAGAGTGTTTGTCTGCCCTGTATATTAATTATTTTTATAATATTTATGGTTATTTTAAATTGTTTTTATTGTATTTTAAAAAATTGTTGGAAGCCGCCCCGAGCTGCATGGCAGGAGGGGCGGGGTAAAAGCTTATATAAATAAATAAATAAATAAATAAATAAATAAATTAGTGGGTGATCTGTCTGCTGGTGTGAGTGGCTGCCCCAGTTCATACAGGCAGGTAGAGTGGCCATACCTCCCCTTTAAACGAGAATGATTTGGGTTATTTAATACATTTTAAGATTTAGGTTCACACTGCAATTTCCCCACAGTTAGGCATATATAAGACCTTCCCCCTTTGTGGTTGATTCTCTGCTGTGTACTGAGGGCTGAGCTCACCCTGCAGAACATGTAAGGGCACATGTAAGGGCACATGTGAATTCCCTGATTATATTAAGTGTCCCAACTTCTCCTGAAGCTTTCCTCACACATCTGGCATGTACAGGGTGGGTGTTGTTTAAGCTAGATGCTACCACGCATGGCCACACAGGAGTCCCTCATCCTACTGCCCATATGAAGGTGAAGCAGGGCAATGTGCACTCCTGTGAGTCACTCAGCACCCAGTCCTGGTCACTCCTGGCCATGTTGCCTGGCTGTCAGTCTGAGCCATGGCCACACTGATGTTAAGCCTCTCCAAGTGGTTGCGGAGAATGCAGTGGTTGGGAATCAGCAAGTGTCATGGGGCACATGCTGCCTAACCAGTGTTTGCAAAAACGTTAGTTTGCAATGTAGTCTATGCCAAAAGGAGTGACAGTAAACACATCAAATAACTGTGGCTGGATTATAACATTTCAGTAGAATTGCTCCCAATACTAGTCATTCACCTGTTCTTTCCCTGACGTGGTACATTTGAATGAAAATGGCTTAATCCCTCAACATCTCCTTTTGGCTTCCACTTCAGTGTTTGTAAGGTCCCAATAGTTATCCTATTCCAGATGGTCAGAAAGTGACCCAAGACCTGATTTTTCTCTCTACTGCAAAGATCAAGTCATGAAAAAAAGCAAAAATAATTTTATGCTATTTTTGTTACCATATTTCTGTTTTGTTTTTCATGTGGAGGTCTGTGTGTGATGATTTAGCTAGGATTTTCTATTTAAACTAGCAGGCAACAAGATCTGGGGTTGATGATTCCGATCAGCTCATTTGCCCAAATTAAACTATTTTGAACTTGTGCTCAAGGACGTAAGCCAGACTCTAGTTGAAGTAGGATGGTCTGCCCCTGCCCCACATCATTCACCCCCACTGCCCTGTATTCTGACACCTTCACCCACTGCTACTGTAACCTGATGCTAATCTGGTACCAGGCTGTGGACCTTCTGGATATATTTTTGCTTACAAAAGAATCTAGACATTGAAAACATTCCATTGCCTTCTTTCCTATCCCTGCTTCCCCATCTTCTTTATATCCTACTCTGCAATACCCAACTATCCCACATGACATTTCTGCTGTCCTCATTTTCCTTCAACCTGCCCCATTGCTCACTACCCCTGCCTTTCTCTACAGGAGTCCCCAACACTATGCCTGCATCCTCTCAAAGCCCTGCCACACCCTCATAACTTTGACCTCACCCACCCATACTCCACCACTACAGCTGAAAACTCACTTGCTTTTTCTTCTGGTAATGGCTTCTGTTTCAAGTCTGCTAGAAGTTAGGGATCGCGGTTCAGTTGTTCGGACGTTCAGTTTGGGAGCCGAGTTCGGGTTCAGTCGTTTGGTCCAGGGTTCGGTCGTTCGGTTCAGTATAGTTCCGTTCCGTTCGGTTGTTCGTAAATTGGTATCGGTCTAGGTATAGTGTGCGCATGGTCCCTGGATTGCATCCGAAACCAGAAACCGGAAATTCGAGTGCGTGCGGAGCTTGTGCGGAGAGAGAGCATGTGTGTTGTGGCTGGCTGGCTGTTTGGGTGTGTTTGATGTGTTTTGGCTGTGTTGGACTGTGTGTTGGTTTGTCTGTGTTGTTTTGGCTGGTTGGTGAGTTGGTGGGTGTGTATTTTGTTTAGCTGTTTGTGTGTGTGTTAAAAAAAATGAAGAGGGTGAAGCTGAACATGGGGGGACTGGAGGAAGGCCAAGGTGGTGGAGCCAGTGGAGGAGGAAGAGGTGGCTGCCGCTGGACCTTCGGTGGTGGAGGTCGGCTCCTCATCAGAGGAGCAAGAGCCGGGCACAGGAGGTGCTGCCAGGTTTGTAAAATTTACTTTGAGGACAAGAAGAATACTATCCTTTAGAGCAAGCTCACTGGCATGTGGGTGCTGTGATGTCCCGTGAAGGGGAGTACTGGGATCCTGCGGCTTGACTGCCCACCATACTACTGCCACTCTTCTCCCTGTGCCCCCTAGAGCTGCTGCTGCTGCTGCTCTGGAGGAACATTCAAAGCACCTGCTCCTGCAGCAGCAGAGACAGCCGCAGCTTCAGGCACTGCTGCAGGCCTTCCAGTGCCCTGCATGGTACTGGAGGATGCCGGCAGGAGGCACCGCCAAACGACCACCAGACTAGTGCCACTGCTGGGAGCCTCTGAACCCTGTCCCCCAAAATCATGCCTGCGAAGCTTGGGGGGGGGGGTGATGGGCTCTGGCTGCTGCTGCCACATGCTGCCACTTCTCTGGCACAGCCCCTGCCACCACCTTTGCCACATGCCCCATTGACCACCTTATAGGCAGCAGACCGACCTCTCCTACTTCCCTTCTCCATGTCTTCCAACCAAAATGCACACAAATATTTTATATATATGTATATTTTATTTTAAAAATTGTATCTAATATTATCTACACTAACTCTAACTATAGTATTAATTATTCTAAAATCTATGTATGTAAATATTATATCTAAAGGCCTAGTCCTACAAAAGCACTCTAAAATATCAAAACTGAATAACTACACACTAACACTATATCTATCTCTATAACTAAGCTAACTCCTACTACATCTATCTATCTATCTATCTATCTATCTATCTATCTATCTATCTATCTATCTATCTATCTATCTATCCAGCTAGCTATACATACAATATTTAATCCTTTCCCTCTCCCTCTATATATTCCATCCCTGATTCCCTTCCCCTGTTTTTGGATTTATTTAGAGTAGGATTATTAGATTGATTTAGGTTTCATTTCAGTTTTGTACCCCTCCCTGTGTTCTTTGTGTCCCCCCCGCCCATCCCTGTGTAATATTGTATGTATAATAGATTAGATAGATGTTTTGAGACACGCCGCATGAGTGATTGCCTGCCACTGGGCTGCATGGGGATTGACCTCAGTCACTTGTGTGGAGACACCCTAGGTCAAAACCAGAAGGGTGGTGACCCTAGATGATAATCTCTACTAGCCTGGCTGCCTATTCAATATAAGTAGTACCTTAGTATACTGGAATTCTTCAGCAGCTCTTGAAACTATGAGGCTTATACTTCACTTGATTTCACAGTGTCTGTGACTCACCAAGTTGATAATATACAATTCCCCCCTCCCCCCCCCCACATTCAGTACAATACAAATTACTCCTCCATAACATCATAGCAAAATCATTACAGGAGATTTTATGGTCTGTTAGAGCCTTTCCAATTCAACCCACTCTCACCATTCTGGATGAACAGAGATATTAGTTTTCCACACACCCCCTACATTATCTTCTTCTTAACCATGGTGTAGAACAAAACCTTTTCAGGGTGAATCTAACAAGATACTCATCATACTAGCCAGATCCAGGGAAGTAGGTGTGTGAGTTTGAGCTCATGAGCAGTCTTGTTAATGTCAATGGGACTAATGTGTTTAATGTGAAAGACTTGCCTAAACGCACAGCACCTTGGTGATTATCTGTATAGCACTTTTCAATCTCAGAGAGAGTGTCTATGAATATTACTATTTAAGTAACTGGCATTATTACACACCATACTCTTCTGCAACCGCGTTGTGGTGCTAATAACACAACAGAGCTAAATCAGGGGTGAGATCCTCAGGCCCAAGGGTCAAACGTGTCTCATGGCTATTATTTTTTTTTACCCTAGATCCAGTTCCTACTCGCAAGCACTGAAAGATTGAGCTCACGGTAAGAAAGCAGAGATGGGGACATGCATGCAAGGACAGAGGATGGATTCATGGTACAAATCAATTATCTGGATGTCCATCTTCCTGAGTGCACCCGGTAAGCATCCTCACCTCCCAACTTCTATGTGGCCCTTAGAGCTTGACCTAATTTTCAAAGTGGCCCCTAAGAGAGGAAAAATTCCCCAGCCCTGAGCTAAATAGTACAAAACCAAATGAATACCAATACCAGTAAACCAAGTAGAAATTAAATAGCAAAGCAAAGTAAACCAAGTAATGAAGTAACCAAAATTACCAAAACAAAATAACTAAAAGTAATATTCAAATCTGGAGCAGAGCCACACTTCATACCCACTTCAATTAAATTAAACAGAATCAGAGCAACCAAATTAATTAAATTTGGTATTCACTTGGATATTCTTTTCAGCACTACCCAGAACCTTAGAGGGAGCCAGAATCAAATCAAGACAAAAAACACACGTTCCTAGCTGGCTTAAAACCTGCGTACGCACTGTAACCTTTTCCTAATGAACGTCAAAATAAACATCCAGACTATGTGGCAAAAAATGGGAGAGCTGAGCAATGCAGAATTGGTCGCATTCTCTGGTGGCGGTCTGCCTCAGCCCGAGCCTCCTCATATTCTTCCGTCAATGTTAAACCTGGCTCTTCTGCCAGGTGTTTGGTGGGGGGATGGGTGTAGGGTGGTTTGGGGTGGGGTGGGGTGGACTGTTGTGTTTAATTGGCATACTCTGGAGTGTTTTATAGTTCTTGCTGGGTTGCTTATTTTAAAATTGTTTATTTGGCTTTTATTGTTGTTTATTATATTAATGATGAGGCAGGAGGTGGTGGGATATCAATATATGAAATAAATGAATAAATAAATAAATAATCATTGAACGCCACCTTCACAGACATCGGGTTGGTGTCATCATAGGGAAAGGTAATGGGGTCAGAGGAGCTCAGCATCATAGTGTTATGGAAGTTAGACAGACATGAACCAATCCTGAGAGCATCTGCAGCTCACTGGAACAACCCAGTTGCCAGCACTGCAGCTTAAGTGACACCAGGATCCACTACAGCTCTGGAACGTTCCTAACGTAATCCCTTGAAGGAATCAGATATGGGGTTAATAGGTCTCACAGATACAGGATCGAGGCCCTTTCCAGCCTATATCTCATCACGCATGCATACAGTGTCTGACATATTCAGCATCTGCATTCATGACCTCATGACTGGCCGGCACCAGACCCTGAAGTGCCTAAGCACTAGGGATGGGAATTCGGATCAATTTATGGACTGGAAGTGGGCTGGCAGGGTAGGGAGTGGAAGGAATTAGGCTTTAGTTGTAAGTGACAGAGAGTGGGAGTTTTATAAGATTAGGTTTGGCTTTGGTGTTGGTTTAATTGTATTGTGGGGACTGCAGGGGGAGAGGGCTTTAGAGAGAACAAGTGCCCATCTGCGAGAGGGGTATGGGCTTGGAAGGGAGAATATGTGGCACTGGGCATAGTGAAGTAGACCACAGGGTGAGACTCAGGAGTGCAGAGTGGGATGGTATGTGAGTTGAGGTTTTGGTGTATCTGGTGCGGAGGCTGAAGCCATACATCTCCAGGCCCGACCTGGCGACCTTGAGTCATGCCTTCATCACCTCAAGGCTAGACTACTGTAACGCGCTCTACGTGGGGCTTCCCTTGAGACTGTCCCAGAGGTTGCAGCTAGTGCAGAATGCAGCGGCCCGTTTCCTAATGGAGACCAGTCGGTGAGAGCATATTACACCTGTGCTCCGTGTGCTGCACTGGCTGCCTGTAATGTACCGAGCCAGATTCAAGATGTTAATTTTGATCTATAAAGCCCTGTACGGTCTTGGGCCCAGATATCTCAGGTACCGCCTCCCCTTCCGCGACTTAGGATGGCCCCTTCGGTCCACTGGGAGTCGCTTCCTGGAGGTCCCCCATGTAAGGCAGGGAGCCACAATGAAGAGGGCATTCTCGGTGGCAGGGCCACGGTTGTGGAACTCCCTCCCAGAGGAATCACGCCTGGCCCCAAGTCTGTTGGCCTTCCATTTGGGCCTGTAAGACATGGCTGTTCTCCCAGGCCTTCGGGGGTGGGGGGAAGGGGTGGAATAATTGGGAGAGGGTTTTTTTAAAAAGTGTTTGGTTTAATTATTGTGAATTTTTATGTTAATTTATTTTAAACTGTTTTATCTTTGTTGGAAGCTATCCCAAGATGCCATAGGTATGAGGGGGCGGCATATAAATAAATAAATAAATAAATAAATGTTTTATTTGTAGTATGTTTTAGTAGGTTGGTTTTGGCTCTTGGAGTCATGAGTTGACAAATAATGCCCCACCCCCACCCCCAACAACTTGCATTTAAAAAAAACACAACTTGCATTAAAAAAAACAACACCTCATTATTTGTATGCTAATCTCATGATTTTGGCAGGCAGACTCAATGAATTAATAAATTCTGCTATATTCAGGAGGGGCACAGGGTACTAGTGTGTAAATAATTAACATTTATTAATTTATTAATGAGTCTGGCTGCCAAAATCATTATATTAACGTAAAAATCATTTGATTATTTTTTAAAATGTAAGTTTGACATAAAATAATTTGTTAATATCGGTATTTTCAGACGTTACGAGATCACGCTCAACCACAGTGAACCACGCTTAACCCCGCGGCGGGGCCAAAGGGCCCTGAACGTCTGTTCGGCGTGTGCCAGATGTTCATCACGCTCAATACCCACATGGGGTCAATTTCAACCACGCTTCCCGGGCTAGCCGGGGGAATATCCCGGGAAGCGTGGTCAAACAGACCCCACACTGGGAACCAAGGAAAAGTAACGTCTGGATGCCAATCCCCGGGCGGAACCAAAGGAAATGATCCACAGCCGGGGACAAGGACCACAGCGTCGCTGCTGGGCAACCAGCAACAACACAACCACCGGAGGGAGATTTAAAGCGAAATCAGCAGCAAGCAAGCATGGCGGGATGGAGCGAGGAGGGAGGCGGAAGAGAGCGGAGGCAGAGAAAGC
>QEPC01014553.1:134031-161616 GCA_003113815.1 Sphenodon punctatus | reverse complement strand
CAAGCTTGGCCACAGGGCCCCGCCCTGCTGGATATACCTGGAGAGGGGGAGGAGCAAGCAGAGTGTCAGCGGCTTCCTCCAATCACCACTGCAGCCCCAGGCCTCCCAGCAGCAAACACACGCAGCCCCGGCAAGCTTGGCCACAGGGCCCCGCCCTGCTGGATATACCTGGAGAGGGGGAGGAGCAAGCAGAGTGTCAGTGGCTTCCTCCAATCACCATCGCAGCCCCAGGCCTCCCAGCACCAAACACATGCAGCCCCTGCAAGCTTGGCCACAGGGCCCCGCCCTGCTGGATATACCTGGAGAGGGGGAGGAGCAAGCAGAGTGTCAGCGGCTTCCTCCAATGCTTATGAAGCATTGTAACATCAGGATGCTCTACAGGGGGCAGGGCAGGGCAGGACAGGGCAGAAGGGTTGTCACCCCTCACTAGGGATGTGCAGAAAGGACCAGCTTCATTTTTATTTTGGATTTATTTTCATTTCAAAAATTTTGTTATGTATGTGTTTTCATTTGTAATTTAACTTAATTTAGGTAATTCAATTTGTTTCCCATTATTTTTTAATGGGCATCACTTTGCAGGTCTTTAATTGGTTTAAATAGCAGTTTTACTTTGTCTCTCTGACACTTTCCAAATCCCCAAACTTTCAGAATACTCTCCAGAGTGGCATAATATAAGAGAGTGACTGGTACGCACCAGGCGGGCATAGGAGCAGAAGGCACTGGCAGGGGTCCGCAGACCACAGGTTGAAAACCACTGCCACAGAAGGTGGTGGACCTGAAGCTCAGAGTGTTCCCACGGGCATTTGAGTCCCAGTAGGACTGCTTGCTTGGACTTTGCTGTAGGTTTTTTCCCCTATTCCCTTTCCCTTCTTGTTATCGGCACTCAATAAAATGTGATCGAGACTGGTAACAAGAGGGCACAGAAGCAGCAGGCACTAGCAGGAAGCAGGTAGGCAGAGGAGCAGCAGGTACTGGCATTGGCACTCCAACTATTACAAGGCTTCAGCTTGCAGCGAGTGTCCCAGGAGGGCAGAATATGAGAAAAACACTGGCAGGCATCAGGCGAGCAGAAGAACAGCAGGCACTGGCAGGAACTCCCCTGGGTTGCCTATGCTTCCCAGTGTCCTACCCCCAGTCCTCTTGATTAGTGCTGTTAAGTTCCTGGCAGCATTGAAGAAAGACCTATATCAGGGGTTATCTGTGCCCCTCATGGTGCTGCCTGATAGATAGATAGATAGATAGATAGATAGATAGATAGATAGATAGATAGATAGATAGATAGATAGATTAGTATTCCCAATGCCAATTAGCCAGAGGGGATGTCAATCATGTCTCTATATGGTGTTCCCCCCCCAATCATTCCTGGACTGCTTTGCAGCATCATATGAGGCAGCCTGTACAGAATCCAATGGGGGAAATGACAACATATTTTTAAAACATATTTTGTTTGAATATATATTTGTTTTAGTTAAATTATTAACTAAAATAAATGAAGAAAAATTCATTTTAGTTACTAATTTAACTAAAACAAATTGCATACCTCTACCCCCTGCTTTCTGACATAATCCCTCCCTTGCGGCTTGTGGAGCATTGTGATATCATAGCACTTCACAGAGGAGAGGCCACATTGGGAAAGGAACAGAAAAGTCCCTCTGGCCTGCACTCTTTCTGACATGGCCACCCCAGAAACCCCAATTCTCTTGATTAGCCATGGACACCCCTGGCTGGCCTTTAGAAATCGAGGGTACCTCCTGGAGCCTGGAAACTCTCAATGAAATTCTGATTAGTGACAATCCTGCCTTTGATTCCTCCCCTAAAAGAGTGTCAGCACCATCCATTTCTCCAGCTTCTGGAAAATTCCAATTCCAATGGGGACCAAAACAATGTAGGGGGAAATCCCCACCATAAACTCTTCTAGCAGCAGCAATGTCATTGCTTTGTGGAGGTCACAGGAGGTCGGAATTAAGGAAACTTCCCTCAGGGCCTCTAAATTCCAAGGAAGAAGTTTTCTATTGTACAATACTGTTCCCACCCCGCACCCTCCATCCATGTCTATTATCACTGTCAAAACAAAAGACTATTTTAAATTTTTCTTTATCTTTTCTCTTTTCCCACCCTCAAATTAGGAATTTGAGCAATACACTAGTTCATCTCCAGTTTTCTGTTGCTTGTCTGTACAGAGCTGCAGTATTATCCTCATTTAATTTCAAGCACCCACAGCAGGCACCTTCCGAGGTACCCAGCCTCCTCCTCCCTTCCCCCCCAATCAGATGACCAGTGCCTGAACATGTAAGAATTGCTGGAGCATCCCAGGAGCCGATCCTGGCACCTGCAATTCCCCAGGCTGACTCACCTCACCCAGGTGGCTACTGCTCCATTCCTGTTCGCTGCTCCTCCAGTCCTGGTCACTGCTTATTGCTTGCTGCTCCTTCCTGGCCCATGCACTGCTCATCTGAGCTGGGGACTTCCCTGTTCAAGTTTTTCTCAGTGGGTGGGTGGGTGGTGGAGCAAGGAGACTTCTTCCCACCTACATGCACCCTCCTAATGGTTCCCCCATTCCCGGGCATACCTATATCAGGGATGCAGATGGGTCTTGTGTGCACCCCCATTTTCAGTTCCCCTGGGAATGGGGGACCCATTATTTTATTTATTTAATTTATTTAATAGATTTTTATACCGCCCCATCCTGCACAGCAGCTCGGGGCGGTTAACAACATTAGAGGGTGACGCAAGTGGGAAATGGCCCCCTCACTTCTTCCCCTCCCCCCAGCTTAGAAAAAGCCAAGCAAGGGAATCCATAGCTCAGGTGAGCAGTGCACAGGCTGGGGAGGGGAAGGGAGCAGCAAGCAGCAACTGGATTGGAGGAGGAGCAGCCTGATGGTGAGGTGAATCAGCCTAGGTTGTAAGGTATCCCATCAGGTCATGTTCAGATATCAGCTGGTGTCTAAGCACAACCAGGGCAAGTCGGGCACCCCAGATTTGACATGGTGCCTGACTTTCCGGGTACCTGGTTGTAGGTCTAGTCTGTACCATCCTAAGATGCCCCTACAGTTGTGTTCCAAATGTGTACCCTGCTACAGATGGAGAAGTAAGAAGATACTGGACTGGCTACCTAGTCTGCTTACACATAAGCCACAGATTTCTGCTTGTTTCTCAGGCCACAGCAGGTTAGAAACTTTACATACTTATATATAAGTATCTTTAGGATTGCTATCATTCATGGGATCACATGGTGAAGCCAGTGAACATGAAAAAGGTAACATGGCAAAGGTAACATGGCAAAGACATTAACCTTTTGGAATGCTGATAGGTCTAGTACTAACTTGTCACTTGCACGCTGCAAAGAGTGAATTCCATCATCTCATACACTGCTGATCAAATAACTCATGTCTAACAGATATTATATATAGCATGATAAATATATCCAATAGACGCAAATTACACTCATCCAAAGAAAACACACCAGTGCATTTCAAGATCAACAAGGCATGCTGACAAAATAGCAATTTATTATATTTATAGATGAGTATCTTGGAAAAATAAAACTGACACCTCATTGAAGACAGACAGATTATTGCTGGCTTTGAAAATGTCTTATTATTTTGAAGTTTTCAAGTTGCAATCTACCAAAAGACATCACTTTATAAAGTCCCTCCACAAAGAACCTTATGTCTGAGGCAACTCACAATTAAAATAATAAGGCCTCATTTCTGTACTAATGCTTCTTGCCATAAAAAAAGAACTCTCTCAAACACTGAACCCTTATATTGTCAGCTAGTATTTCTATTAATAGTAGAAATTTAATTATTTCTAGACACACTCTCTTAAGTGCAAGAATAGATAAATAACTAAGGAGTGGCATTTATCCACAAACAAACAAACAAAAAAACAAAGGAATGATTGTTTATTAACTGAATGGCACGGAAACCACTTGCTATCCCTTTCCAATCCTGGAGCATGTCTGGTGTTTCTTACAAAAGATACTCCTTTTAATGAGATAAAATACAAGAAAGTCCAGTGAGGCTAATATAGCTTTTCCTCCCACCCCAAGTCAAATAAAAAAGGGCACATAAGAGAAACACTTTTGAGAGAGTGCCACTATGCATGACCCCCTTGGTGTCCTAAAATTATCGGTCTGTTTTTGTGAAATATCTACCACAGGGAACCGTGCCAATAATGAAAACAAAAATGATCTGAACCTCAAGGATAATGATAGTTCATCGTCTAATTATCCAAGATGAATTTTTGATGACATCTCAGCTGGCCAATTAGTTTGACAGACACCAAAGAGTACTTTTGACAAGTTCTTTTTTCTTTTTTTTTAGCAGACCATCGAGAAAAAGAAAATAAGAAAAGGAGGGGGATTAAAAGTCAGGAGCCAAAATGAAAGTGTTATTTAGGGGTCATATTCTCTGCTCACATCAATCCATATCAGGAGTTAGTTACTGTTTTAGTTTGGCATCAATGTTCACTGGAAGGGAATGAGGCCATTGCTTTCCATGGCTCTTGCTGGTAGTTGCTACTGTTTAGGAAAAGAAAAAATATGCTCATGAAGGGACATAGTCAGAAGCTGATAATTGCAACATTGTAATTACAGTAACATGGGCAATGATTTTAGTGCTTTGCCTTTGTAACTGATCTTTATGGTCTAGATTCCTGGAGAAGTAGTCAGTGAAGTCCAAAAGTCTGCACTCCTAATAGAAGTTGTTCCAGTGAAAGATATCATCTAAACTACTTTATCTCCTACAGATATATTTGGGGCTAACATGGCAGCCATTCTCTTTCTGGCATCTAAGAATTAGCTGGACATAGAGGTGACCTAAGGTGAAACCAAACTTGCAGCCGGTGCACTGGCTACAAGTTCGGGGCACAGGGACCAGCCCTGGCGGGGTGAGGTCAGGGCATGAAACTGACATGTGCCTGACCAGGCCATTGGGCTCTGAAAACCAATCAGAATTGTTCCTGCCTTGTAATTCTGAATTGGCCCCTGGCAAACAGAATTGGTTACCTTGCCAATCAGAATCATCTCTTCAGATTGTTGACCAAAAAAGGAAGAATGGAATGCAGTGACAACTGATATGAGTACCACATCAGAATTAGAAGTTTACGACAAAGCAGTAAATGAAATGGTAGAGCAAAGTACTAAACAATACGGCAAAGTGGTAAGCGTCACAATGAGATCCTGGTAAGAAAATTATTTGTAAAACAAGAATCAAAATTTTGATCAAGAAATTGCCATGTACCAGGAAGTTCTAGATTCGTCCAAGCTAGTATCAAGAATCAGAATTTTCATGAGATTACTTGCATTTGCAATATCTCGTTTCAGCCCTAATAAAGTCATCTATCACATCATCAAAATTTATGCTCCATGCCCAAGAGTTGTCTCTTATACACATCTAGATGTGTATAAGAGACATGGTCTGAACCACCCCACGGCCCTAGGTCAATTCAGGTGACCGTAACATCTGAAATCCCCCACAGTCAATCTCAGGCACTTCTTTATTAGAATCATAGATTTGTAGGATTTGAAGGTTCCTAAAGGATCATCTAGTCCACTCCCTGCTTCAGCGCAGAATATCCTCTGCCTGTGGCATCTTAGGCAGATGCTTCTTCAGTGGGTTTTGAAAATAGTCAAGGAAGGAGAATCAACAGTCTCCCTGGACAACTTTTTCTATTGCCCAACGCTTCTTATAGTTCAGAATTTTTTCATATTTAGCTGAGATCAACATTGCTGCAACTTAAAACCATTGGGTGCAATCATGTTTCTGGCGTAAGTTGCGTCTACTCGAGGCGAACAGTCAGAATGTCCATGCTCAAGCGTGCATGTGCACCACACATCCCGCAAGTCACATGGGATAAAGGCACGACTCCTGCTGATGCAGCCCCCAAGTCCACACACCCCATGGCATGGGGGGTGGAGCAGCAGTCGTGCCTTTACCTCATGTGGGGTCATATTGTCATGGGTTATGCCTTTTCTCTGCATGGCTTACTGCATGCGTGGCATGCATGCAAGTCTAAGTACCAGCCATCTGACTAAACACTGCACCTGCAGGTGGCTTACGCCAGCAACAGGATTGCACCCCTACTTCTTATTTTGTTACAGCAGAGAACAAATGTTCACCATCTTTTGGGGGGCATCATTTTAGATATTTGAAAATTGCTACAAAACCATGTGAGTCTGCTTTTCTGAAGGCTAAACATACCCAGTCCTTTCAGCCTTTCCTCATATGGTTCATCTTTCAGCCCATTTAGCATTCTAGACTAGAAGGGTTAGATCAATTCTTTGGGGATAGCATCATAAATGGCTTTTAACCAAGGTTAGGGGCAAAAAAAGCTGATAAATTGCTGCTCGTAAATATTTTTCACTATGTTGAGCACTGGGACTGTCCCAGTGCGAGTTCTCAGCAAGAAACATTAAAAAAATAAAAAATAAAAAATAAAAACGATTATACGTGTGAAAAATGGCTGCTGTGCTGTTTTGTGCATTCACGAATTGTCACCACCCTTAACCAAAATTATGGTGACAGTGTTGTCACCATTTTTGTGAAGGGCAATGGATTACACATGTGCAAAATGGCCATGACACTATTGCCTCCATTTTTTTTATGAGCAAATGAATTGCTACTGTCCTCATTGTGGAACACACTGAAATTTGTCTACCCCAGAGGGTTTTTTAGAAACCCTGGAATTAAAAGTTTGCTGATTATCTCATATCATGTTACATATTTGCAAATGCTACTGTAAATATTCCTCAAATACTCCGTTAGTGCATTGGCAATGATGAAACAATTGGTTTTTTTCTAACATGACAGCGCCAAAGCGCTGCCACTGACTTAACCCCACCAGAGTGGAGCTGCCACTGCAGCTGGGATCTGGCCAGGCACCCAAATTAACATGAAGGGGGCCTGGCCATTGGGGAGAGCAGGGAGCTGGGAGGCTGTGCATCAACCCAGTGCCACCCCCATGCTGTGTCAAGTGACCTGCCCTCCCACCCCTCTGAAAAGTGGCCATAGCAGCCAATGACAGTCGCCATGGGGCCCTCTTGGAGACTCCAGACTGGGGTGAGTAAATCAGGCTTTCAGACATGAAAACCCACTTTGCTCCCAGTCAAGCAGTGCAGTCGGATCCCTACCGCATTGGTGGCTAGCCCACGATGTGATTATTATTATTATTATTATTATTAAACATTTATAAAGCGCCAGTAACAACCTGGCGCTGTACAGAACATATAATCAGCTGCGGTCCCTACCTGTGGCTTACAATCTAAAAGACAAGGAGGGGGAGACAAGGAGAGGGGACAGCGGGAGAGACATGGGAGAAGACAAACAAACATTCAGGCGGATGCGAAGTCTCAGGTGCGTGTACTTGGCTTGGTTACAAGGTGGTCGGTAGCAGCAGTCAGCAGAGGAGGGCTGACAGTAAGAGCAAGGGGAAAGACTAGAGGGCATTGGGAAAGGCAGCATGGAAAAGGTGGGTCTTGAGGAGGGATTTGAAGGAGCGGAGGGAGGAGGCGAGGCGGACGTCGGCAGGGAGGGAGTTCCAGGCATGCGGGGCAGCGAGGGAGAAGGGACGAAGGCGGTTGGGCGAGCAGGAGAAGCGAGGGAGAGCGAGGGAGGGGACAGCGGAAGAGCGGAGAGCGCGCGCAGGAGCGCGTAGGGCGATTAGGTCCGAGAGGTAAGGGGGAGCTTGGTCATGGAGCGATTTGAACGTGAAAACCAGGAGTTTGAACAGGATACGTTCAGGAAGGGGGAGCCAGTGAAGGGAGAGGAGGAGAGGCGTCACATGGTCGAAGCGACGGGCAGAGTGAATGACCTTGGCGGCAGAGTTTTGGATCGCCACAAGGGGGGACAGGTGGGAGCGAGGGAGGCCAGCAAGGAGGAGGTTGCAGTAGTCGAGGCGAGAGATAACCATGGCATGAACAAGGATTTTGGCCGAGGAGACAGATAGAAAGGGGCGTATGCGGGCAATGTTGAGGAGAGCGAATCGGCAGGATTTGGCCACAGAGTCAATGTAAGGTTTAAAGGAGAGGTGCGTGTCAAAAATGAAGCCCAAGCTGCGGGCACGGAGAACAGGACGGATGGTGACCCCATCAATGCAGACGGTCAGGTCAGAGGGAGAGGAGGGGGATGGAGGAAAAATGAGGAGTTCAGTCTTGGCCATGTTCAGTTTGAGTTGGCGTCGGGACATCCAGGCGGAGATATCAGAGAGGCAGTCGACGAGGCGTGAGCGGACAGAGGAGGAGAGAGAGGGGGTAGAGAGATAGAGTTGGGTGTCATCAGCATAGAGATGGTATTGGAACCCGTGGGAGGCAATAATTTCACCAAGGGACCGGGTGTAGATAGAGAAGAGGAGAGGGCCAAGGACAGAACCTTGGGGAACCCCAACCGAGAGGGGAAGGGAGGGGGAGGTCGACTCGGGGAGGGAGACATTAAAGGAGCGGTCAGAGAGGTAGGAGGAGAACCAGTCAAAGACAGAGCCACGGAAGCCCAAAGAGTAAAGCGAGTCCAAGAGGAGCGAGTGGTCGACAGTGTCAAAGGCAGCAGAGAGGTCAAGGAGGACAAGAACGGAGTAGTGGCGCTTCGATTTAGCGACAAGTAGATCATTGGTGATCTTGGCCAGGGCAGTTTCAGTAGAGTGGAGGGGGCGGAAGCCGGACTGGAGAGGGTCGAGGGAGGAGTTGGCAGAGAGGAGGTTCAGGCAGCGGGAGTAGACGACACGTTCCAGGAGCTTCGAAGCAAAGGGAAGGAGGGAGACCGGCCGGTAACTAGAGGGATCGAAAGGGTCCAGGGTAGGCTTTTTGAGGATGGGGGAGACAGTGGCATGTTTGAAGGCAGAGGGGAAGGAGCCTGTGGAAAGGGAGAGATTGACAACATGCAGAAGGGGGGGAGCGACAGTGGGAGCAATAGAGGTCAGGAGGCGGGAGGGGATCGGGTCAAGGGGGCAGGTGGAGGGGTTGGATGAAGAGAGAAGGGCAGAGATTTCCTGGAGAGAGGCAGGAGGGAAGGATGCGAGGAGGGAGGGGGGCGGGGGAGGGGGTGGGAGGGGAGCGGGGGGCGGAGGGGGGCGGGAGGCAATATCCCGACGGATCTTGTCAATCTTGGAGGTGAAGAACGACGCAAGATCCCGAGCAGCAAGGGAAGAGGGCGGGGGAGGGCAGGGGGGTTTGAGAAGGTGATTCAGGGAAGTCTCCTCATCACAGCCCAGGTTAGACACCACCACAGTCAAGATACATCACATGCTAACAGCTGACGGACACAAACTTATGTGACAGTGGCCCACGAAGTAAAGCACACTAAAGCATGCTAAAGTTGGCCACCGTCATGTTTGAAGACACCCAAAGTCAAAACCTTGAATTTTTCCTGATAAGTTTTGCAAAGAAATAACTTGGGCTCAAAGCATTGATTTATACGTATACTTAATTGATTAATACAGCAGAGATTGGAGGAAGGTAAATAGTTTAAGACATTAAAATTTAGTGGCAACAAAAGATTAATTATACAACGTAAAGATGTTTTAATACTTAATTGGTTGATTGTTACAAGCAATATATTTAATCCACTAAAATGTTTATAATTTACTGTCATCTGATTTCAACAGAGGTTGGCAACCAGATACAACTATTTCAGGAGTGCCCACATTAGCATTTGCAAATGTGTTAACTACCTCAGTTTAACTACTAGTCTTTTAACTCTGGGCTTAAACAAAAATGAGGACAAAATGTAAACAAAAATGATTAGCTAGCTCCAAGACAATTGAATCTTCTAGATTCAGAACTATTTTGTACTACAAGAGCAGCTCTATGGAGCCTTAGTGCTCTGGAGAATTTTTATTTATTTATTTATTTATTCAGTTATTTATTCTGTTTCTACCCTGCTCTTCCTATGAAGGCTCAGGCTAGCTCACAAAATACATAAACCAAAACCATACATAAACAAATAGAATGTATACAAAAATGTTAAACCCCTAAACACAACTACAATCCCTCTTCCTAATCTCCACACCCAATCCCACCCAATCTCAGCCTGCCAAATGTCTGGCCAAACGAAAAGGTTTTACATCTCTTCTGAAAGGTGAGCAGGCTTGGGGAAAGAGTACCATAATTGTGGAGACGTCACTGAGAACACCACTCTGCGTGTCCGTGCTGTACAAACCTCATGGACAGTTGGTACTCGCAATAGGGCGCCCTCAGTCAACCTCAGAGGTCATGATGGAACATAAGGGAGGAGGCAGTCTTTCAGATACTTGAGGCCCAGGCCATTTAGGGCTTGATAGGTCAAAACCAGTACCTTGAATTGTGCCCGGAAAGCTACTGGCAGCCAGTGAGGACTCTGGAGCACTGGTATAATGTGCTCCCGGTGACTCATTCCTGACGGAAGGTGGGCTGCCACATTCTGCACTAACTACAGTTTCCAAACAGTCAACAAGGGCAGCCCCACGCAGAGCACATAGCAGTAGTCTAGCCTTGATGTTACAAAATCATAGATAGGACCTTAAGCAATATAACTTTGTCAATTTCTGAATGATTTGGTTTGTTTCATATATGGAATCAGGCAAAATTGTATGATTTGTCTTGATTTCCTTTGGGGTAGGAAGCTGTCTGTAACTACTGACTGTACAGTGCCAGGTACATCGCTGGTGATATATAAATAATAATAATAATAATAATAATAATAATAATAATAATTTCCCTTCTTCCTGTTGTATGAGATCATCTTCTGATCATTTTTGTGGTAACGCAACCTACATTTTGTGGTAACACAACCTAAACCTAAAGTGAGGTTTAGGTTTGTGATCCAAAGTAGTGCTGCAGCAAACAGTAAACATTTTATTTGCAAGTATTTCTGCATTTCCAAGGATCAGCTCTGAGTGTTTGACCTTGGTTCTCAGAAAAATACTCAGTAAAATAAAACCGAGTACTGAGTATTTTCCAAGTGCTGAGTAACCTTATATAGGGGCAGGAAAAGCCCTGTATGTTGCTAATTTGAGGATTTTAAGAGTAACAAGTACTGGGCCAATTCCTCAGTTACTCGATACTCAGTAAAACCGCGTTCAATACTGAGATACTCAGTAAAAAATGAATAATTTTGAATACTGAGTTTCACCATTAATCCAAAGTCATATAAAATTATCCTTTTTGGTCAGTGCCAGCATTTATTGTAATGAAAAAAAGGATCTAATAACAAACTTGTATCTTGTCATTCTCACTAGTCCCAAATCCACCACCAGATGAGCGTTTCTTTTCTTGTAATTGTGTTAGCATCCGGTAACCAATCATTCCAAGATCTCAGGTTGTTTGTCCAAGTTTGTTAGAGCTGGATTGGATTACTAATTTTTTATGGTATTTGAACACACTATGGCAATAGAACACAAGCTATTTTCCTAAGAACCACATAAATCAATGCTCCTTTTCTTACTGAGTGGCTACCTGGTATCTCACTGAGAGATTATTATGTATTTTAGACTTTGCTCTGAAGCAGATAAGAACAGTCTAGCAAAGAGAGCTCATAAAGAAGATATGGAAAAGATATATCTTCTGCAGTCAAAAGGCAGTCTAAGATTTAGCCCATATCTCAGTCCTGAATAATATAAACAAATTAGTGAAGTTGGATTTAGCCTTGCTTAACTTAAAATGAGCTCCTGCCATGGCATCAAGTATTAATACTGACATTTCATGGCATTTAAGATGTTATTTGCTTTCAGTATGTTCTAGACATATACCAGTTTGGCATTGGTACAAATGGCTTCTCATTTGTGAGGTTGTGCTAGGATGGCATGGCCACATCCATCTTTCAGCCCCACAAAAACATATATACACTAGAGCTAAAAGTGGGAGCCCACAAAACAGGCATACCCATTGAATTTCTGGTACCTGAATCGACCTGACAACGTTGGTTACTGGTCAGTACCCAATTGCAACCTGATTTGGGTACCCAATGTCCCGGAATGTTGACTTCCAGTTACAGAATGTCCACTTGCGGTACTCCACTTTTATTTTCAATTGTGGCAGCTACCATATCACACACCACACCGAGGATGGAATAGAGGACCGTCTAGATCCAAAGACATGGGCCTTTATATCTTGAGCTAACGAGCCATACACTGAGTTAGGTAGTTAGAGAAAGTTGGAGACTGGCGTATACTATTTTGATTGGGCACAGAGGGAAATGCATAACCCACACCAGGGCTGGTTTTAGATAATGCAGGGCCCAGGCTGGGGGGCAAGACCAGGTTATCCAGGCCAGGACAAAGATGGTGGTGGGGAGGACCCTGTAGAAGCATCTGCTCCAGCACCTAAGAGCCACTCCCAAGAGCAGGAGTGGCAGCCGTGCTACTCTCCCTAAGATGAAGTTTCCTGCCACCATGACCTTTCAATTAAGACTCCTGACAAGAAACTGCTCTTACCAGTCAGAGAGTCATCAGGCCAGCATCTTGGCCCTTTTCTAATGTGCATGGGTGCATGAGGGGGTGGGTGGGTGGTGCGTGGGAGTGCATTCCCATGGACCCACACCCACCTTAACCCATCCCTACACACAGAGCATCTGCCATTGGTGCCCGTTGATCTGTGTGTGGGTGATGGGTGGAGGTGGGTGGAGCATGGGACTACGCACGCCATTCATCCCCACCCACCAACTGCGGCGTTCCCACGGACACCCACCCATCTCCCCCGCACCTGCCACAGCATTCAAATGGACACCCCACCCACACATGTCCATTTGAAAAAGGTCCCAGTCTCAGATGAAGTCTTTGTAATGACAGCACAGCAAGCAGGTCCACTTGTGTGTGGTGTTTCTATGTGGGGGAGGGTGGTTCTTGACCCCAAGAGCTTGTCCTTGCTGCAGTGCCCTCCCTGCAGTGGGGTTAGTGAAAGGAGAGGGCCCAACAAGAAACACCCACCTAGGAGTAGCAGCAGGGCCACCACTTCCTTTATGCCCCCTGCCACATTATAGGCCCTTCTGAAGGCTGAACCTGACCTACACTTCCAACATGTTACACAAAACTTCAATGAGTTTACCCTGAATTTGTGCTGTTGTAACTGAGCAGAGATGGACATTTGAACCTGATCTAAACTACACTTTACATCATTATTACATCACTGCAGTTTTAAGTACGTGCTTTTTCCTAGTATACATACACCTTGGTCTTACAATCATTTCACTTCCCAGGTTATGTGCGTGACTCAGTGATAATGCCAGTATTCCTCAGTTTTAGAATTAAGCTTAGCTCTTCAAGGATACAAGTTGTATGTTATATTTCACTCAAGTGCAAACATAATATCATTGATATGTTGACAAATGGACCCCCCACCATTAAGGAAAACAAAATTAACCAATTCAAAGAGCATTCATTTGAGACCACTTGATTTGACTCTGTTTATTTCTGAAGGGGAAAGGAGACAGAGGGTGATCTAAAACAGTGACATATTCTGCTTTGCACTGTGTGGCTAAACGAAGCAAAACTAACAAACTTTTGGTTTGTAATCAAGTTAAAAAAATAAAGTGCAGCAAAGAGAAATAAAATCCTTTGTTTGTAAGTAATGTATAGTGGCTAGACCTTAGACCACATGAAAAGATAGATTTTTCTGAATATGTTTGCAGACTTCCACTGTTCCTATATTTTGATTAAACCCTAATGAATATGTTTAAGAACCAGGGCTTGAACCAGCACCCTTGGGGCTGGTAACTGACCCCCCAGTGGGCATTAACAGATTTGATGATTGCCCTCTGTGGTCCAGGACCCACCAGCACGTGTGTTCCAACGCTGCCAGATGTGGGCCCATTTCTGCCCCTGTGCGGGTAGGCAGCTGGCCTGGGATGTACCCTGGGCCTTGCAGGGTTGCCCATGCAGACCACAGCGGGTAAGCACATTTGAGAGATTTGATGCCCGCCATGGCTCTCAATCACCAGAGGATTGAGAGAGGTCGCCAGAGGAGTCTGCATGTTTGTTGAGCTTCCTGCCTTACCTGGGGCAGGCAGCGAGATGGCTCTCCGGCTGTGGGCATGTCTGTTCAGTGCCTCTCCGCTCCCAAGGAGAGGTGACCACTGCTTCCTGCCCTGGGCCAGGAAGTCACCACACCACCTGCATGTCTGTTTTTACCGGGTGATACTGGCTTATTCTGGCCATGGTTCAGGGATAGTGCGGCACGCCTTCCCCAGAACAGATCAGGGGAAGGCTTGGTTGAATCCCCAGCTTCCTGGCTGGCTGCATGAGCTTTAATGGAAAGGGTTAGATAAAAATATTAATAAAATTTAAAATAAAATAAAATAAATAAATATAAAAATGTAAGCCTACAGCCACACAAGTCTGGGTGGATCATTGGTCAACCCATTCTCACCAAGCTGGTTCTTGTTTTCTTTCTCTCACTGTTTTGGTTTGCCCTTGGACAAGCTCTATTCTGCCTTGGATCCCTTTTTGTGTTTTGCCCAGCTCTGTTCTGCCCTGTTAGGTCTGGATTCTGTCTGCCTCAGTTGTGTTTGGAAAATGATCCTTCTGCCCTTGTTCCAATTGGCTTACCAGCCCATGTTCTGGTGCCTAAGGATCAGCATCTGCTTTGATGCCCACTCAGCATCTTCCTTGATGCCTGCTCAGCATCTGCTTTGATGCCCACTCAGTGAACCAGCTGGACCTTAGGGAACATGAATAATGGAATATAGCGGAGGAGGCAGTTCTTTAACTATGCATGGCCCATGCCATTCAGAGCTTTACAGATCAGACCCAGCATCTTTTAGCCCAACCATGGCTATAGAAAATGAGAGGGAGAACCTTGATTGTTTTACGACCACTTGCAGCATTTGTAGCTTCCCAAGGTGAAATAAAGATGGTCAGTTGTAATGTTCCAAAGTACAAACTTATTACTCAAACAACTGGAGAACAATTCCCTTTCCCTCGTGTGCAATGGTACAATATTGGCAAGGTTATTTTGCTCCTTTCTGCAGTAATAGGCACACTCATTGATGAACAGGGTATATTAGACTGATGGCCTGATCCAGTAAGACAAGTGTATGCTTCTTTGTTATGATGGTTCAGCATATTGATTGCCATGAGCTGTTTTCTTCAGGGACAGGGCTGCAGTCATAGCTAGTAGCATTCCCCAGCCATCCTGTACAATGAGGCTGAATCCATACTTCCAGCAGTCACTCCGCAAGGCTCTCAAACTACTACTACAACAGTGGACCCCAGACTAGGGCTGAAATGAGAATTGACATTATTCTCTTGAAAATCTAGCAACAATTGATAAGCCCAGCAATGAGACCAGCAACCAGCAATTATTTTGTTAGTAGATTTAGAATTGTAAGTTGTTGATTATTTAATGTTTATGAAAATAATCAAATTTTATTTAATAAATAAATAAATAAATAAATAAAAATGCTCTACACATGTCCAAAATGGCCACCATGGCTGTTCTGTGCACGCACATTCCTTTTCCAAGATGGCATGGGTCATGTCGGTGCTATTTAGCAAAAGGGTAGCTGGCCTGCACAGGCACAGACCAGCTGCCGTTTTCCAGAATTGCACCGGCACGGCCCACGCCATCTTGGAAAAGGACTGTGCAACATAGAATGGCAGCAGCAGCCATTTTTTGCATGCACAGATCTTTTTAAAATTTTTGCCAAGAATCTCACAAGAACTATTCTTGGCTTATTCTCAATCTCAAAAATCTCACCGAGAGCCTGGTTCTCAACAAGATCTTCAAGATATGTGAGACTGGATTTCATCCCTAGCCCAGACTTCCAGTCCCACAGTGCTCCACCTTGTGCAGTGGGGGGATGCTGTGGAATGCATCTGGGTGGGGCTGGAGGACGCAAATTATGTGGCAGCCACACAGGCATAGCTTGAGTCAAAACTGCTTTGCTCAACCCTGGTGCCCAGTAGAAACAGACTGTCTCCAGGAAGCAGCAGCCCCAGGCAACTCCTTCAGCCCCAGAGACAGGGCCAGATCCAGGAAAGTGTAGAATGTGCTACCATAGCACAGGCTATGCGACCACACATAGGGTCACCCAACCCCTGGGACCCATGAGTAAACTAGAAATAACTGCTAGATTTAATATAGGCACACAGAGTTTGTAATGCAGGCAGCACACTACCATTTTGCATTGGTCCCCAGCTTCCCTGTATCAGGACTGCCCAAGGAAGAGGCAGTAGGAACATCGGAACAGGAGCCTTACCTAGAAACCTCTGAGAGGAGAAGGGGATGAAAGTTAATTTTCTCAGGTGTTGGGGGGAGGGGGGGACAGCCAAGGCTGACTTTGTGCACTAAGTTTATTTATTGTATGTATTTATTTCTAACCCACCCATCCTGCCACAGGCAGGTTATCTGGGCGGCTTACAGTAATGCCAGCAATAAAAACAGTGCTAAAAACAACTTTAAAACACGCAACAAAAAGGGAGGAATAAAAATATCCCTCGCCACCCACCACCATAACCCACCCTACCCATCCTCCCCCTCGAAAGTCAGGCAGAACAGCCACGTCTTACAATGGCGTCAAAACGAGGGGAGATCCAGGGCCAAACAGGCCTCTACTGGCAGGGAGTTCCACAGCCATGACATGGCCAACAAGAAGGCCCTCCCCATCGTGACCCTCTGGCAGACTCGGGGAACCTCAAGGACAGCACCCCCCTGATAACCGCAGGGGCCGATCCAGGACCCGGGGGGGGTGAGGCAGTCCCACAAATAGGTCAGGCCAAGGCCGTTTAGGGCTTTATAAGCAAGCACCAACACCTTGAATTGGGCCCGGAAGACTACAGGCAGGCAGTGCAGAGACTGAAGAATTGGTGTAATATGTTCCCGGAAGCCCAGTCCCACCAAGAGACAGACCGCCGCATTCTGCACCAGCTGCAGTCTCCGAACCGTCACCATGGGTAGCCCCAAGTAAAGCGCGTTACAGTAGTCAAGCCTAGAGGTGATGAAAGCATGGATGACAGTGGCCAGGTCAGAGTCTGAAACATATGGCCAAAACCAATGCACCAGATATAGTTGGTGAAAGGCACTCCTTGCCACAGACTCCACTTGAGCATCCAAGCAGAGCTGCGAGTCAAACAGCACCCCGAGACTCCATACCTGGGGAACCAATGGAGGACAGACCCCATCAATGATAGTGGCCATCACCCCCACTGCCTTACCCACCAGAATCACATCCATCTTATCAGGATTCAGCTTTAGTCGATTCACCCTCATCCATTCCCCCACAGCTGTCAGACACCTGGTAAGCACTGAGACTGCCAGGCCTGGGTCTGATGGAAAAGAGAGGTAAAGCTGGGTGTCATCAGCACATTAATGACACCGCACGCCAAACCTCCTGACCACCTTGCCGAGTGGCTGCATATACATGTTGAACAGGAGAGGGGACAGAACAGAACCCTGCGGGACTCCGCACGAGAGATCTCGGTATGATGAAAAATTATCCCCGAGCACCACTTGCTGAGTTCTTCTGGCCAGGAAGGAGCGGAACCAGTCAAGAACTGTACCGCCCACCCCTGCATGGTCCCACAGGCATGTCACCAATATCTCATGATCGATGGTATCAAAAGCAGCCGACGGATCTAATAGAATCAGCAGGACTGAACGGCCCTGATCTAATTCCCAGCATAGATCAGCAACCAATGCCACAAGCACAGTCTCAGTGCCATAACCCAGGCAAAATCCTGACTGTGAGGGATCAAGAACACTGACACGATCCAGATGCTCCTGCAACTGCCAGGCCACCATCCGCTCAATAACCTTCCCTAAAAAGGGGAGATTAGAGACCGGCTGATAACTGGCAAGGGAGTCAATGTACAGCGATGGTTTCTTGAGCAAGGGCCAAACCATCACCTCTTTAAGGCAGCTCGGCACCCTCCCCTCCCTAAGGGAGACATTGACCACCCCCGCCAGGAACGGCCCCATCATCTCCCAGCAGGCCTTAACCAGCCAGGATGGGCAAGGGTCCAATTCACAACAGGTAGCCCTGACAGCCCCAGAACACCCTCCACATTGGCAGGGGTCACCAACCAAAACTGATTCTACAAACAAGGACAAGACAGTACTTCCATAACCTCTAATTGCCCCACTGCAAGAAATGTGGCATCAAAACCATGGTGAATCCGAGCAATTTGTAAGGAACCCCGCACCTAGACCACAGCTCCTAGGCACCCTGGGTTCCCCGCCACGACCTTGCTACGCAGACAAACGGCCAGCCTCACTGAAGCACCTCGCCGCAGACCCAACGTTGGAGGCAACCAGGGATTCCCCTGCACCGCAAGTAGTGCAGCAGCGTGACAGCCCCCGGCCTACCCAAACGCAAAGCATTCCACCGCTTGTCCCGGCTGTCGGTGCTCCAGGGGGTGGGGCCCAGAACGAAACTCTGACGGAGGCAGACATGCCTCCTCTGTTGCGCTGCTCAGCACAGCTCCAGCTACGCCCTAAGCCTCCAGGATAAAAGCCCGCTGAGGGCTGACCACGCTGCTGGTGATTGGAGCCTTGTGCCCGTGAGACTGGCCCCCTTGTTCCCTGTGACTTGTGTGTCTTGGTTGTGCGCAGCATGCAGTGATAGTGGACGGAGTGTGTGCAGTGCGTGCGTGGGTGAGTGACTGCTTGGTGTACGTAAAAGATAAGCTTGTATTCCATTGGGGGTTGGAGGGGAGCACTATTACCTGGGCCCTCCCGTGGAATAGAAGTCCTGTCCTACCCTTCCGCCCCCCCAGGGGCGTCCGCACCCCCGTCCCCCACTGCCTGCACCCTTCTCATCCCCATCCCTTATTCCTGGAGTGTGTGTCTTAACATAAGCAGCAATCAGGGCGTGTGATTACCTAGATGCCCTGTGATGATACAGGCTAGGAACTAATCATCCTGATAGACCTATCCCATCCTGAGGGCACGTTTTTCCAGCACAGCCCTGCTGCTTCCCCCACCCATATTGGTGTGCATGTTTCCCTCTGTCCCTTTGCTCCCCTTAGGGAGCCCCCTCCATTCCCTCATTTCCCCCACAGAATCACCAGCATATATTTCCCTCCTGTTGCGACGCCTAGTCCTTGATCAGCCCTGCCATGGAACAGCTTTCAGCAGAAGTGCAGGAGCTCACCCACATAGTTAAATTCCTTGCGATGAAAGAACAACCAGCCAGTGGAGGAGCGGCTGCCCCACCACCCCCGCAGGCAGAGGAACCTCCCCCTGCTGACATTCCCATAGCCCTGCCTCGGGAGCCTAAAGGCCCCAAAATTACCAAATACGCAGGAGACCGCCGGCAGTTTAGGGGATTCTTCTCCTTGTGCGAGCTGGCCTTCACCATGCAACCCCAAACTTATAATACGGATGCCCGTAAAGTGGCTTTTATCATCAGATTATTGGAAGGACATGCCCTGACTTGGGCAACTCCGTTGCTTACCAGTAAAAGCAATTTGTTACAGGACTATGCTAGGTTCGTGTAGGAATTTACTTTCCTATTTGATTATCCCCACAGGGTGAAGGATACTGAAACTGCCATCCTGGGGCTCAAGCAAGGGCGAGGACCTCTGCTTGAGTATGTGATGAAGTTCCAGCAGCTTGCTGTGGATCTCAATTGGCCCGACCACGTATTCCGGGTAATGTACGGGGGTTGAGTGAGGAGCTTAAAGACCAGCTTGTGGTTACTACCCTACTGGACACCTGGGGAGAATTGGTTAACCTTACTGTCCAGATAGACGAGTGCCTAGGGGAACAACGGTGAGAGAGACGGCAAGAGCCCTTCAGGGCGGGAGGACCTCATGTATCGATTCCCCCCCCCTGCTAGGGCAGAGCTGAGCCAAGAAAGTGAGGGGGAACCAATGCAGATCGGAGCTTCCAGAGGGCCATTAACTGCTGTCGAATGGGAGCATAGGTGCATCTCCCGGCTCAGTTTCTATTGCGAGGAGCCTTCACATTTTGCAAGGGAGTGTCCGGCACTACCCCCAACCCAAAGGGAAGGGGGAAAAGCGCGGCCCCGGGAACTGTAGGGGGGTTCCCGGGTGCAGAATCAACTACCCTATCCACCGTGGCCCGAATGATAGGCATGAACCATGGGGAGATGCAACATGTGTGAGTCCTGTTACTTTGAGGAGCGATATATTTTGAAGTTTGGTTACCTGGGCGCTTGTGGACTCCGGGGCCTCTGGGAATTTTATGGACCAGGGGGTTTTGCGCCGCCATGGAATTCCACACACCCCCTGAACCACTCCAGGACAGGTACACACCATTGATGGGTCGCCCCTTAGTTCTGAGCCCCTGGTTCTGCAGACAACGTCACTCCGGGTCACTATGGGGGCACATACCGAGTGGATGTGCTTCGACTTGATGGCATCTCCTATGTTAGAGGTAGTGTTGGGGATGCCCTGGCTGCACAAACATAACCCGGGCATTCATTGGAGCCAGGGGACTGTAGTCTTCGAGTCAGACTATTGATCCACCGTGTGTAACCAAACCCTGTTGAGGCAAGTCCTGTTGGCTACGGAGCACGGGAAACCTCCTATAACACTGCCCCCCCATATGCGGACTATCAGGATGTGTTCAGAAAACAGGAAGCCAAGAGCCTACCCCCACACCGCCTTTATGACTGCCCCATCGAGTTGATACCGGGCTCGGAACCACTGTATGGGCAGATCTATGCTCTGTCCGCTCCCGAGTTAAATATGCTGAAGGAGTATGTGGAAGACAATTTGTGGTGTGGGCTCATACGACACTCGATCTCCCCGGCAGGGGCGCCATTATTCTTCGTCCCCAAGAAAGATGGAGGGCTTCACCCTTGCATAGATTACTGTGGACTCAACGTCATAACAATAAAGACCCAATACCCCCTTCCCTTGATCCCCGAACTGCTGAACCGATTACATGGTGCCAAAATATTCACTAAACTCGACCTCCAGGGCGCATATAACCTCTTGCGGATTTGCCCCAGGGATGAATGGAAAACCACTTTTCGAACCCGCTACGGGCATTTCGAGTACCGAGTAATGCCATTTGGCCTAGTCAATGACCCGGCCACTTTCCAGCACCTAATAAATGACGTACTCTGTGATATGCTGGATACCTGTGTAGTGGCATATTTGGATGAAATTCTCATTTTTTCAAACACCCTAGCAGAACATATCCCTCAAGTTCGACGGGTATTGCAATGCTTGCAACAGAACCAGCTGTTCTGTAAAATTGAGAAGTGTGCATTTCACGTTACGACAATTGAATTCCTGGGGTTCATCATTTCCCCTTGAGGAATAAAGATGGACCCCAGGAAAGTGAGTGCTATAATACAATCAACCTCACCTTCTTCAGTGAAGACCTTGCAGCGGTTTCTCGGTACCGCAAACTACTATCACCAGAAGATTTCCAACTATGCGAAATTGACAGAACCCCTGATGACCTTGCTGCAAAAAGGGGTGTCCTATGAATGGGGACCCGCTCAACAGCAGGCCTTTGAGAAAGTCAAAATGACCTTCACCCAGGCCCCCATTCTTCAACACCCTCATTTTGATCAACCTTTCACCGTCGAGACAGATGCCTCTAGTGTGGCCATCGGAGCGGTGCTTTTGCAACAGGAACCAGGGACAGATCGTCTTTTGCCCTGTGCATATTATTCTCGACAGCTAACAAGTGCAGAGGGAAACTATGCGGTGTTAGACCGTGAGCTGTTGGCAATCAAGGTGGCCTTTGAAGCTTGGAGGCACTACCTCGAAGGAGCCAGGTATCCCGTCACTGTAATTGAAGATCACCGTAATCTAACATATCTGCAAATGACCCGTATTACCAACGCACAACATGGACGCTGGGCCCTTTTCTTCACTCATTTTCACTTCCACATACGATATCGCCCTGGGTCCCAAAATATTTTAGCAGATGTGCTCTCCTGATGCACGGAAACAGGAGACCCCCCTGATAATAGGGGAGGACTACTCTTGGAACCCCAGACCTTTGCAGTCAATCTTCTCACTTTGTCCCAGTTTCGGAAGTATTCCAACGTGCTGGGGCCCAGCTTGGCGTCCAAGGTCCAGAGGGGGTGGGACTGATTGCTGCATCATCGACAGCGGCTTGTGGTACCCCCAAGGGCTCATAAGCAGCTACTCTGGGGGCATCATGATGCCCCCCTAGCAGGACACCCGGGGGATCACCGCACCCTCGCCGTGTTAGAGAGACACTTCTGGTGGCCTACCATACATAAGGATGTCGTCTGGTAAGTTAAACAATGTGCAGTCTGTGTGCGCACCAAAGTCCCTCGACAGCGGCCACAAGGACTGTTACAACTTTCCCCATTATCACAAGGGCCCTGGCAGCGCATTGGCCTGGATTTTATTGTAGAACTTCCCCCATCTGCTGCCTATTTGACCATTTTGGTAGTCATGGACCATTTTACCAAGATGGGGCATTTTGTGGTGACTACCGGGCTTCCTACCACCAGGGACACTGCACAATTGCTTCTTCACCACGTGATTAAGCTGCATGGACTACCACTTGAGATTTTATCAGACAGAGGGACGCAGTTCACATCTCGATTATGGAAGGAACTGTTACAGAGCCTCCAAATAAAACGTAGTCTGACCTCAGGGTACCATCCGCAAACCAACAGGCAGGTGGAACGGGTGAACCAGACTCTTGAGCAATACTTATGTTGTTACACAGGATATCATCAGGATGATTGGTACGAGATTTTGCCGATAGCTGAATTCACCTACAACAATACCCTCAATGCCTCTCTACACAATTCCCCCTTTTTTGTCACCTATGGGTACCACCCCTCGCTCTGCCTGCCGGAGATAACAGCTTGTTCTGTCCCTGCGGCAGGAGCCCTTGTCTCCCGCATCCAGAAGGCACAAACAGTGGCTCGAGCCACACTTCAACAGGCACGCCAGCAGTACAAAAAGTATACCGACCGACACCGTCAAGCAGCACCAAGTTACGCTCCAGGGGACTGGGTATGGGTCGACCGCCGAAGGTACCGCTCATCACGACCCTCAACGAAGCTGGACTACCAGTATATAGGACCATTTCCCATATGTCACAAAATCAATGAAGTCGCCTGTCGCGTAAAGTTACCCCTGCAGTATCGCATACACCCTACCTTCCATGTATCGCAATTAAAGACAGCCCAAGCCCCTCGACAACATGACAATAAATGGGTGGGAACCCTCCCAGTAACACAAGAATATGAAGTACGGCAGATCCTCGACTCCCGTCGACATCACGGACGCTTGTGGTACCTCCTTGACTGGAAAGATTTTGGACCCATGGAACAGTCGTGTGAAAGAGCCACCGATGTTCATGCACCTCGCTTGGTACTCCTGTTTCATGCACGTTATCCCCTCAAACTGCGTCCAACCCTCTTACACCTTGGAGGGGGGTGCTGTAAGGAACCCCGCACCTAGACCACGGCTCCTAGGCACCCTGGGTTCCCTGCCACGACCTTGCTGCGCAGACAAACGACCAGCCTCACCGAAGTACCTCGCCACAGACCCGACATTGGAGGCAACCAGGGATTCCCCTGCACCGCAAGTAGTGCAGCAGCGTGACAGCCCCCGGCCTACATGAACGCAAAGCGTCCCGCCGCTTGTCCCGGCTGTAGGCGCTCCAGGGGGCGGGGTCCAGAACGAAACGCTGATGGAGACAGCCACATCCCCTCTGTTGTGCCGCTACTTTATCCACAAAATAATCCACAAGCAAGTCACAGCGGGCACTAGGTGACTCCACTCCAAGATGGAAGGAGGCCAGACTGACCAGCCCCCACACCACCCAGAACAGCTCTGCTGGACACAATTTGGCAGATGCTATGAGGGCAGCAAAGAAAAAGTTCTTTGCTGCCCGCATAGCAATGGTATAGGCTTGTAAACTTGCTCTATGCCGCAACCTGTCGGCTTCAGCACGTGAATGGCGCCACCTTCGCTCCAACTGCCTTCCCTCCTGCTTCACACTCGCAGCCCCTCCGAAAACCAGGGAGACCTACAGTGCTGCTGTCTGGGAAGCGGACTCCTCAGATATGTCCAATCAATGACGTCCGTCAGCAAGATGTTCCACAGCCCAACGAGGTCACTGATGGGACGTTCGTCCAGATCGGAGGGTATATCCCCCAAAGCCTCCCGGAACCGTTCTGGTCCCATCAGTCTATGGGGGCGGACCATTCAAATTTGTTCCACGCCCATCCAGGGGCAGATGTGCGCGAAGTTGTAGTGTAATGAAATAAAGAAAACAAATAAACAAACAAAAATAGAACTAGCTTGGTGGTGGTTTATAATGACCAGACTTCACTGCCATTGGGTGTAAACAGATGGACCTCAGCTCTGAGGGTGGCAGTGCCAGCCTGCTTTTTCCCTGGGCTGGTCGATTCATCTGAAGGTGACTTACTAGATGTTGGAGTGGATCAGGCAAAGCCTCCTCCAGGGCAGCCCCGCTTATGGTGCTGGAAACATCCTGGAGTGCCACCAGTGGAGCAGGGCTGCCACACCCAGGGCAGTGGCCATCTGTCCATCTGCTCAGTGGACTGATGCTTCAGCTCCACTCCCAGTCAGCTGTTCCCTCAACAACACCATGGAGTTGCAGGCAGCAACCTAGAATGTCAGGCAATCCACCTGCAACTCAATGGGGTGAGTGTAGGGGGGTGCCACGTGGATGGACTGTGACCAGCGGAATCTATTGGGTTCTCTAAACCTGACCCAGGTGGGGCTGGGAATGGACAGACATGTACGTGTGTGTGTGTCCCCAGGGCAGTTCCAGGTGTGGGCTACCACCGCATCTTTCTAAAAACAACCATTGTTTTAATATTTAGGCACCTCTGTGAAAAGGGCCCAATTTCAAAAGTAATTTGGCCCAGAAGACCCTACTGGCACATGTGGTCAGCGCTTCTAGAAGTTAGGCTGCTTTTATTGAGGTGGATCAAGGTGACAAATAAACTTTAGAAAACTTGAAACTGGGTTCTCCTGAAAAACAATTCCTTATTTTATACATCAGACCATCCTATGTCCGCAGTCATGAAAACACCAGCTCTTCAGTGAGCAGATTTTCTCTGAGGAAGTTCCTTGTTACAAGAAGTTACATTTTTTAAGCAGCTGCACACCCCACTGGTTGGGCAATCCACACAGCTAAAATAACAATCACTCATTTCTACCTAGCTGGTAGGGAACCAACAGACCTTTTCTTCATTATTTATCTCCTTTGATCTTCTCCCCTTGAACCTCACTGAACTTCCTTTTACACATTTTTCAACTCTTAGGCAAAGGTGTTCTTATCAGCACCATCTGGCAGTGTGCAAGGAAGCCTTGCTACATGCTTCCCAGTAGACAAACACAAGATCCACTGACATGATTTCCAATTTGGTACTTCATTCTGAGATTGAGAAACACAGAGAATTTTACCCAAACACCATCACTTGTGTTTCTCCACTACAGAGGAGAATTAACCTTCACCTTCATTTCATCTCAAAGGTCAGGAAATGTACATTCTAATTTTTTTTATTGATGCAAATACTCCAAGCTCTGCGAGCATTGCTGTGAGCTACTCAGTATGCCAAGCCACTGCTCTGCTTCCAATAAGTATGCTGCAACATAATACAAGCCTAAAAGACTGATCCCCATAAGATGCTATTAAGTATTGTGTTTTGTACATGAAATCATGGGAGATGGTTTGCATCTTAGGAAAGAAAAACTTTGACAGATACAAAACAATAGTTGCTAAAATATTTAACATAAAGTGCTTTATGATAACCCCTATTTACTCCCCACCAATAATGGCCAATTCCTGCTTTCCAGATGCAGATTTGCATAAAAATTGGACTGAAGAAAAGTATTTGCATACAACCTACCCAAGTCTGTTCTTACTCCATTTTCACAAGTAATACATTTATCCCTGCATATCATATTATTATGATTTATCACTTATGTGATGCTTTCAGCATTAAGGTCTTTACAGCTCTTATCTTATCTATTTCACCCTCACAACAACTCTTCACAGAATGTCATTATTATTCCATTTTTACAGCTGGGAAACTGAGGCTATGGCCCAAGGCCACCCAGTGAGTTTATGGCTAATATGGGATTCAAGCCCTGGTTTTCTTCATCCAAATCCAACACCTTTTCCACCAGGCCAGCGGTAACGAACCTTTTCTCTCCTGTGAGCCTCTTTGAAAATTAGTACAAGCTCTGTGGGTTGGAGAGGGTTAAGGGACAGGCAGGGCATCTTAGGGGTGCACTTAAGATGCGGGAAAGAAGGGGACTGTCCAGATCGTGGAGCTAGACCATAGATTCATTCCCTGTCTTTGAGTGCATGCCCTCATTTCTCGTCCCTTCTTTAGGTATGCTTCTTCAGTGCTTGAGGACAGTGGCTTGATTTGAGGACCAAATTCAGGAACTGGGAAAGGGCCAAATAAAAATCAGCCACAGGTTGGATTTGGCTCAGGGGCCAGGTTTTCGCCAGCCCTACACTAGGTTGCACTGGCTCTCACAAAACTTCCACCACATTTAAATCCATTTCAGGGAATATATTTCAATTATGTAACCTCTTATCTAATCAAAGACTATTAAACACAATCAAATCTCCAACAGAAATATCCACTGTGTGCCGGCATAACAACCAGGCTGCTAACTGCCTACTATTAAAGAAAGCATGTAGACCCCTCTAATACAAATTAATTCTGCCTTGGGGTGTGGTTGACTTAATAACCTGTAGGACCCAGACTGTGCTCTGCAGATACTAGTGGCTCAAGAAATTTGGAACCAAGCTGAGCCCAGACCTGATGAGCTGAACTCTTCTGAGCCAATGACTCATGGGTCTGCTCCCTTGTCCCCAGAGCACCATAATGGCATGGTGCTCTGTAAGGGGCAAGGCTACATTTGACAAGAGGTGGGGGGCTAAGACATTCCCCCACCCCTTTCTAATATGCCCCTCCATATCTCAGCATTACATCATGGTACTCCACCATGAGTGATAGGGCTCCATCTAGGGTGGCTATACCTCCACTTTAAAAGAGGATGCTTATGAGAAATACATGTTGCAAGGTTGCATTGCTTCCAGTGCAGCCCTGCACCATGTATTTTTCAGAAGCCTCCTCTTAGGGGAGGTATGGCCACCCTAGCTACATCAGAAAAGGGGAGGAGCTAGGGCATTCCCTCTTTCCAATATGCCCATACAACCTACAAAGCACCGTGGCATCATGGCACTACTAGGGAAGCTAGGAGACTGGTCCGGCCCAAGTCCAAGGAGGTTGGCCAGACAGTGTGCTGTGAGCTACTCAATATGCCAAGCCACTTCTCTGCTTCCACTAAGTATGCTGCAACATAATACAGGCCTAAACAACTGACCCAGCCCAGGCCCAACTCAACCAGTTGGGCGTGGGGCCCATCAAGCTTGGTTTGGGTTACTAGTCTTATGTTTAATGGGGGTTGTTCATCCAAAAATCTGACTTCAACTAGACATGTTGATCCATTCCAAAAATCTAGCTCCTGCTACCTGCCCTTTCCAAAACCATTTATAGGGGGTCCATAACAATATGATCCCCCAGTCACCTGATTAAGTCAGCCCACCAGAGCCTTGAGACAGCACTTGGACAGGGGCCATGAACCCCCATAAGTTCCTGCACCACCCATTTGAAAAGGCCTTTTATTAATAACATAAAGCAAAGAAATTGG
>QEPC01014553.1:97849-119896 GCA_003113815.1 Sphenodon punctatus | reverse complement strand
CGCTCTAGCCTCCTGCCTACACGCTTCATACACTGCAGCCCCTCAGTAAACCAAGGGGTCCTGCGGTGACGAGACCAAGGCAGAAGGTGTCTCGGAGCCACCCTGTCAATGGCCTCCTCCAGCAAGTTGTTCCAATGCCGGACCAGCTCATTCACAGAGTGGCCGTCCACGTCCAGGGTAAGCTCCCTCAGGACCTCCTGGAACCACTGGGGTTCCATCAGCCTCCGAGGGCAGACCATCCTAACTGGTCCCTTCCCCTTCTGGAGGGGGCGCGCTAAAAGACCGGCCTGAAGGAGATAATTCCAGGATAATTCCAAATTCACTGACAAAACAACAGAACCTATAATATAGGGTGATTTCAGATGTTACGGGGCCTGTTGGCCGCGTACCAAAATCACCCCATTCATTCCCCGCCGGGGTCACCCCGTCACGCCGTAACAGATGTGCCAGGGGGATCCCGGCGGGGAATCTGGGAGGGGGCGGGGCCGCACGGCACAACATGCGGCCGCACGGCCCCACCCCCTCCACACTTCCGCTTCCCGCCCTCCGGGGAGACGGGCGGCCGGCGGGGCCAATGCGGCCACCGCGTCGGGCTGGATTCGCCACGAACCAGGATCTCGCCGGGAATCCCAGGCCATGGCACCCAGCCAGATGTTACTTTTTTTTGGTCCCCGCTGGGGATCTCTTTGACCACGCTTCCCGGGACATTCCCCCCGCTAGCCCGGGAAGCATGGTTCAAATTGACCCCATGTGGGTATTGACCGTGGCGAACATCTGGCGGCCGCTAAACAGACGTTCGAGACACATTGACCACAGGTGGGTATTCACCATGGTTCACTGTGATCTCGTAACGTCTGAAAATACCCAAAACCTGCCACAAAGAGAGAGTAGGAGTGACAAAGGTATGTCAATGCCTAAAATGGCATGCAGTAATAATTAAGTAGTATCAATACTAAAAACACTCACCAAAATATTCACTCCTCTAAGCCCAAAGAACTGTGCTGGATCCAAGGATGTTGGAGGCCTATGCAAAATGGTGGTGTGGCCCCTGCTCCTAGTATAGGACTGTTCAACACATGAACACAGACACACATACCGATTAAAAAAAAGGGAAATGTTACTGTAATTAATTTTTTATGCTCAATTTAACAGAACATCCCCTTCTGGAGTCAAGACACTGCAGACCCTGTAGACCTATACATTATTCATATGTTATGTCTAGTTTATTCATGGAACCTATGTGTTGGGGGTCCCCTCTCCTTATTTTATGTAGGCACTCAGTAGACTTGGATTCCCTGATTTTCAAGGTTCTGTAAGCCTGTATTTTATTCCAGTGCTTTTCACACTTATGTTGTCATTTTGAGATTATTCAAGAACCTGGCAGAATCTGCACTTGCCTGGATTCTGCCTAGAGCTGAAAAAAATAGTAAATTTATTATCCAAGTCTAATGTCCACCATTTTGGAGAGTGTGGCAGTTATCCAGCCATTAAATGATTAACACAATGGTTAACTGAAAAACCAAATAACCAGATAGTCCCACAATGCTTACCCTGTTTACTGTATTACCATTAATGTATTATCACATAATACATAAGTAAAGGGGGAGGCAGGGGTGTACAAACAGTAATAAGTAATTATGGATAAATGGAAAATGAGAACACAGTAAACTGCGATCCACTAAATGGCACACTGCAGTATTACATGGTAAATTAGTAAAATGGTTAACAGCCAAACAATAAACAGACACTGTTCAGTAACCGGTCTTTCCTGGATCAGATACTGTGAATCCAGCCAGTTACCGAATAGTGGCGGATAATTGTTTCAGCTCTAATCCAACCCTACCAAAGAGTGAATAAGCCTGAAGAGTCAGATTGTACAGGCCTCTTGTTCTAGAGACATGAATGGGACATTTTAGCAGGGGGGAAAAGCTATTGCAAGCCTTAGATTTCTATTTCTCTTTGTTTTGGTACCAATACAGTAAATTTACTACTAAGTTCAAAAAAGTATGATAAACCAAATGACTCAGAGTTTGTAGCCTGTGGAAGAGAGGTGGCTGTTTACTAACACTTGGCCTAATTTTCAGAGATGTAGAGCTTCCTTGGGTCCCCTTGATTTTAGTGGAAGCTGTGAATGATACGTGCATTGCAAAATCAAATTATCCCTACTTTTCCTGTAATGTTGGAACACCAATGCTGTATTTCATTTGCTGGGAAGCACAAGTACAGGAAACAAACTCTTGTTACTAGCCCAGGAATTTCCATTCAGGAAGTGAAAACGTAATGGTTTGTGAGAGATAATCGGTTTTATCCAAGACTACAAAATCTCAAAGGGCAGCTGTGCTGGAAAATGGGATCCATTTGTAATTCAAATCAAACTCTAGTATGTTCAGATGCTAACCAAATTTTGTATTTTACATTAGATGGAGAGAAAGGGTAAAAATAGACATGTGGCCAGCATGACAGTGACCCAGTTCAGGCCAGTTCGGGAAACCACAACGAACATGGTCCAGACCGGTTCAGGGTGCCAGACATTCCCGCAGGCTGGGCACCATGGGGGGCAGGGAGCATGCCAAATGTGTGGCAAGCCAGCCATGGCCCTATGCTGTGTCCAGTGACACCCCACCCCCACCCTTGCCATGCGGGGCAGCCATGGCGGCCAATGACAGCCAGTCATGGTGACTGGTCATAATGACAGACCCAACCCGGGCTTCCAACATAGCCCAGGAGCAGACATTATAGCGGGCTGTGGCCCACGTTGGCCTGGTCAGGTGGACCTTAGCCTGGGCTGTGATCTTGGGGGTTTTCCAAGGTCAGAGTCTGGGCTAGGTACCAACATCTGGTGGCTCCTGGACACATGCAGATGAAGCCTGGTTCCAAGCAGGCCAGAGGGCTGCTGTCACGTTTGTTTTTACCCAAAGTAGTTCAGGTGATATCTTTTATTGGACCAACTGTAACTGGTCAGATTATGCAAACTTTTGAGCCACACAGGGCCGTTCCTCAGGCATTTAGCCAGTCAAAACTATAGACGAAGAAAATCATTAACTTACTATATTTCTTTCCAAGTCATACAGATTCAAAAATAGCTGATTTAGGTCTTTCTATCATTAGAAACTATCCTTCTACATTTTCCTGAAGAAAATGCAACATCCTTAAATACCTAGAACTATGGCATTAACATTTTACAGATAAGACACTGTCTTTTTTAATGTCTCATATGTCATCTTCTAAACTGTGTGACTTTGCATTGCACCAGCTAACCCATTTTCTTTCTATTTCCTTTAAAAATGAGAATTCCATTTCCAGATAAATAGACATGGAAAGGCGCAATATGTTCTACTCTCTCAGGCTGTGACTCAAAAGGAGTGGGAAACTCAAGGAAACTCTCTAACCCGTATCTGACACATCCCCTTCATTGAGTTGTGAAATCACTGAATAGTGAAGGGCATGGGTCCATGTCAGACTCTGCCATTCCTTTTCTGACTTGGTCAGGAATGGTCCCCTTTGGAGCATGTTGATTCTATGATGCTTCATAGGTGGAGGACCACATCAGAAAAGGTGTGGAAATAGGGCTGAAATGAGAATCAATTTTGATTCTCACATGATATTTCGTGACATGTCAGCCAGGACCAAGATCTTGCCCCCAGTATGAAATCTTGCATAGGGCTGAAACTCAAACTCATTTTTCTCTCAATTCTCGTTGAAAATCAAGCTTCTTGTGACAAGAATCAAGAAAAAAAATGAAAAATCAAGAAAAGCCCCAGTTCGAGACTTTCTCAACACAATTTTTCTCAATCTACCTGTGTGCTGTATCCTGCATCTGTCTGTCTGTGTGTCTGTCTCTTCTCTCTTTTTCCCATCTCTGTCACCCATGTCTGTCTCTCCATCTCTCTGTGGGGACCCACAGCCCATTTTGGGGAAAGGCTGCACATGTGCAGAACTGCCTGAGAAACATTTGCGCATGTGCAGTTCTTTTTTTTTCTTTCTTTTTTTAAAGTGAGATTCTCACAAGAATCTTAAACCATTCCTGAGATCGTGGCAAGATCTCGCTAAAAGTTCTCATTCTTACGAAAATCAAATTGATTCTCTTTTCAGCCCTAATCTTGCAAGAAATCTTGCAAATAAATAAATAATTAAAAAAAATTACTGTACATGCACAAAATGGCCTCTGTGGCCATTCTGTGCATGCCCATCCATTTTCCAAAATGGCACCAGCAGCATCACCATGATTTTGGAAAAGGGCAGCCATTCTGCGCATACATGGCACCATTCGTGCATGTGCAAACCATCTACCCTTTTCCAAAATGGTGGCATTGCTGCTGGCACCATTTGGGAAGAGTTGTGCACGCGCAGAATGTCCCCAGTGGTCATTTTGCACATGTGCCATGATTTTTTAAATTTCTTCCCATAGGATGTGAAGCCACCTCCTCATTTTACCCCTACCTATTCCCACAGAGAAGCCAAGGAGAGGAGCATAGCAGAGAAGCTGACCCAGAGAGGTAGCCAGTTGAGTTAGCCAGGAGTTTGATCCAGGAGAGAGTTGTTTGTGAGATTCTCGCTTTTCTCAGTGAGAATCCAGGCAATTCTCGGCTCATTCTAATTTGCAAGAATGAGCCAAGAACCCCGATTCTCATCAAGAAAAGCAAGAATTTGAGAATCGATTTTCAGCCCAAGGTGGAAGAGCTTCTTTGCCATGACCCTTTCCATCATGGCCCTATCCCTCAATGCATTGTTAAGCTCAGCTTTATTCAAGTTATCCAGATGCCAGTGGATTACCCAGAGAAAATCAGGGCTTCACCCAGCGCCTGGATTTAATTAATTAAAAAAAAACAAAAAAACAAAGGAATTAGGCTCTACTTATCACCATCTCCACAATTCTTTTATTCCTACTATTTATGACACTTGGAGAACATGGAATTGCATTGGAAAACTATCAAAGTTCCATCCTTTTTTGCATACTAAAGCATCAATATGGGCTAATCCTTTTTTTGGAGTGGAACATATAAACTTTTACAGTAGGTATTTTCAGACGTGACGAGATCACGCTCAACCACGGTGGATTCCCACCAGGCGTGAAAGGTCTCGTCACGTCTGAAGGGGGAATGGACGTTCCCCCCCAGATGTTCACCCCCGTGAATCACGGCAGGGAATCACATTCACCGCGCGATCGGCAGAACCGGCGGGGCCAGCCCCGATCGCGTGGTGAATGCGATTCCCTGCCATGATGAAGGGACCCATCCCATCTGGATGGCAACCACGGTGAATTCCCACCAGGCGTGAAAGGTACCGTAACGTCTGATGGGGGCAACGGAAGTTCCCCCCAGATGTTCACCCCCGTGAATCACGGCAGGGAATCACATTCACCACGCGATCGGCAGAACCGGCGGGGCCAGCCCCGATCGCGTGGTGAATGCGATTCCCTGCCATGATGAAGGGACCCATCCCGTCTGAATGGCTACCACGGCCCGGAAGCCGAGGCATGATTCCGGGCCGTGGTCAATTTGGGCTGGCGCTGTGGCCACATTGGCCACAGTGCCCGCCCATCTCCCCAGATGGTGGATGGCAAGGGAGCATGGGGGGGCTGCACGTTGCGCCGCATGGCCCCGCCCCCTCCTCGATTCCCCGCCGGGATCAGCCGGCACGTCTGTTGGATGTGCTGGTATGATCCCGGCGGGGAATCCCCACGGTGATTCCGTGACGGGGCGACTAGTGCCCCATCACGTATGAAATCACCCAGAGAATGTGGATGGATAAAGGCATTATTTCCATTGATCATTTAATTCAAGAGAAATATTTTAAACCCTTCTCCCAATTGCAAAAAGACTAGGACTACTTTCAAGAGAAAAAATATTAAGAAGTAAAGATGTGTCAAACCTTTAGAGATAAAATGGGCACATTTCAGGCAGCGTTAAACATTTTAAAATATTATATTGAAATTAAGACACACGACCCATCCAGGTCAGACTCTTTATCAGTTATTAATGGATTGTTGTAGACTAATACTTACAATTTTCTAAGTGGAATGACGACTTAGGCATCAGCTTATCAGAGGTTAAATGGAAGAAATCAATTCAAAGCATTAAAATATCTACCATGGATCTTCATCTATACCTCATTCAGCAGAAGATTTTATTTTGCTCCTTTGGTTCCCTGTTGCATTAAGGAAACTTAACTTAGCTGACTTGGACAATTGCTGGAGTTGCAACGATCAACAAGCAACACTTGCACACATGTTTTGTTTTTGCCCAGTTATTGCCTCCTTCTGGAAAGATGTTATCCATAAAATTAATACGAATTTGGATGTAAATATTTTCCCTTTGATGAGCCTATACATTTTGAATAATATACTGAATGAAGTCATTTTTTTGTTGAGAGATCTGTTAGCTGCACATATAATAATTGTATTTAATTGGAAAAATGGATACTCTCCTTATATTGAAGATTGGTACAATGACCTAGCATATTTAGCTGCAATAGAAAGACTTGTATTTATTAAGAGAGATAATTTGAATAAATTCAGTGCAATTTGAAAGGAATATTTAGAATATTTTGGAGACTGGTTTACAAGTAGTTCTTTCTTTTTTTTTCCCTTCCCCCACCCCTCTGTATTGTTTTTTGGCTGTATTGATTTATGTAGCATAGTAAAATGAATAAAAGTTTAAAAAACAGACAAACAAACAAAGGGATAGCTATACAATACAGTACATGTGTGCTGACCAAATGCATGTACTGTAGACAAAGTTACCGGGGGTATGAGCAGAAGTAGAATCCAGATGTAAAAATCCAACATTTCAGGTACCAGTGTGTTCTGGTCACTCCCAATCTGCTGACAAACTTATAGATAAAGATACCATGGACATGAGTAGGAGTAAAATCCAGATATAAAAATCCAGCAATACCAGCCTCATTTATGCACCTTGTCATTTCAGGTACCAGTGTGCTCTGGTCACTCCCAAACTCTACTTGTGACAGAATTTTATTCTAGGTTCACTTTTTTGTTGGAGGATTTTTCTGTGCAGACAGTTTGGGAACAGTGAATCCTGCATGGGTGCAGGGGACTGGACTAGATGGCCTATGACATACCTTCTAGCTGTATGACTCTGTGGAAGAGCCTGTTGGGTTCGACTGCCCAGTTGCTTTCATCTCTCTGTGTCCTGATAATTGGAGTCACATAATTGCACACAGTTTTACCTTATTATGTTATTCATGTGTTATTGTTCAGAGGCATTATTAACCACGCTGCATTGTTTGTTTTTCCTCTTATTGAGTCCAGTCTGGATATTCCTGTAGAAATTCTTTCCCAAGAGAACTTTTCCACCTTGAAACATTTAGTCAAGAAAGCATTTTCTGACAGGACTTCCCATCAAAATGATATTTTGAGCAACCAAAAAGATTTCCTATTGGCCTAGAAAGGGCAGAAACAAAAGAACTTGTGGAATGAAACTTACTTGGCTGAAGGACCCTGCTAAGCATCTTGAGCACTGCAAGGGTTAATTTGCGCCCACCCCATTAGGGGAATCAGGCATGGGCTGTTGTTGGGCAGAATATTGCTGCCCAGGGCGTGAAAAAATGGCCAGCTTGCAAGCTGCACCATCGGGGTGGTGGCAGTTTGCATGAAGTTTGGGCGCGAAAATGTGCCTCTCTTATTGGACGATGAGGGTTCACGTGGTCTCCTGTGCCGGGCAGCCTCCATTCAGCTGCCGGAAAACAACTGAAGCCCACCCACCCACTCTCAGACAGGTACTGTGGATTCGTTCCGGTTGCCTATGTTATTGAGGGACCAGGAAGTAATTTTTCCCGAAAAGGGTTTTCGGCTTCCTCACAGTGCTGATCTATTATGGGAATCTGAGGTGGGGGTCTGGTGTATGTATTTCAGCTATTTCGTCGCAACCGGCGGAGTTCAGTACCATGGTGGAATTAAACAGGTATTCGGAATTGGTTGGCATTATGGAAAATATCAGGTAATGGTGGATGCTGAGAGGCATCCAGGAGGTGGGACTTGGGAAGCAGTCAGGGGATGGGTGCCCCACTGCTATCCCAGAGAAGAAGGACTGGCGTCAAGGGGCATATGGGAAGGATCTAAGCGGTCCCGACATGGTNTAACTTTAATGCTTGCGTGGGGGAGATTTTATTTTGTGCCTCCAGCTTTTGTAGGTTAGCATGTTTCCTTCTTTTCTTGTCTTTTTTCCTTGACTATTTTTGCTTGCAGGGCGATTAAATCACCACCTTTGTTGCTTCCCAAAGTATTGCCGGGAATTTAACTGAGTTAATATTTATTGCAAAGAATTCTGCAATGTTCTCCTGTATCTGGGCTTTATTTTCCCCATTCTTCAGCAATCTCTTATTTAAACTCCAATTAAACACTTTAGGGCCTTGACCCCCTGGATCTTTAAATATTGTCACCACCGCATTATGGTCTGCTAATACAACTGGAGTTATATAGCATTTTTTCCCTCTATGTGCTTCTGTTTTACTAGTCAACACATGGTCAATCCGGGTGTAGCTATTATGTATGGCTGAGAAAAATGTATAATCCCTCTCATTCCCATTTAAGTGGCTCCATACGTCTACCCAACCGTATTTTTCTAACAACATGGGTATTTCCTCACTTTCCCTGTTTTCACCTCCCCTTCGAGAGTGGTCTACGTCAGTTATAGTAGCATTGAAATCTCCCTGAATTGTAATCCATCCCTTGGCTACTTCTGCAATTCTTTTAAAAGTTTCTCTAAAAAAAGCTGTCTTCCCCGCATTGGGCGCATATATATTTGCTATTGTCATCAATTTTCCCTGCAGCTTCCCCGTTATACAAATAAATCTACCCTCCTTATCCTTAATACATTTTTCAACCTTGAAACTAATTCTTTTGCTAAATCCTATTATAACCCCTGCTTTTTTCTTTCTAGTACAAGAGGCATATAGACCCCCTATCTTTGAATTGGCGAATCTGGGGACATCTTTGTCAAGGAGATGAGTTTCTTGTATTAAAAAAATATCTGTCCCCTGTTCTTCCAAAAAATCCCTCACTCTTTTTTTTTTCTGCAGGGAATTTAAACCTCTAACATTTATTGTTACCGTTTTAATATTAGCCATACTTTATTTTCAGTTTATTTCTGGGTTTAAGCCCATTCCTTAGCCGTTTGAAGTTCTGACATCCCTTTTTTTGTTGTTGTTTTATCCATCAAACTGGCTGCATCATGTTCCAAGTCCTCTGCATAGTACCAACCTCTTAAAGAAAATTCACCCCTTTGCACTAACCATAGTCTGTTATGAGAACCCCCACTTTCTCCTCTCCCTTCCCTTTTAACTTGAAACCCCTTCCCCCTTCTATATTTACCCTCCCTCCTCCCCCCCTTTCCCTGTTTCCAATCCCAACCTCTCATCCTCCTTCCCCTGTTCTTGATAGGGATCCGCTGAAAGCCTACACCTGGCTCAAGAGACTTCAAGTGTGCCTTTCTCCCCCCTCCCCAGCTCCTCTCATCATAATTATTTTATACATTCCTCTTATAACTTTAAGCTAAAACACAACCATATAATACCAATTCCCCCGTTTTTCCATTTCCCTTAAAACTCCCGCCAAGGTTTTAGCGCAGTGCCTCTGTTCTGTTTCTCTTGTTTCTTAATTTTTTCCTTGTCTCCTCTTTGCTCTGCTTTATCTTCTTACCCTCTGGCAGGAAACTGCTAGCAGGATTCACCTCATTTATATACTGGCCCTAGGAACTGCTGGTTGAGCAACCAAAAAGATCTCCAAATCTTCTGTGCTGTCAAAGATTTTTTTTCTCCCATTGTCTATGATCAGCATTTTCTCAGGAAAAATCAGCTTTGGTTTTAGATTCTTCTCTATAAGCAGACCAAAGTACTTGTTCCACTTCATTCTTTTCCTTATTGTTTCTCCAGCATAATCAGGGAACACTCTCACAGTCTGCTGCTGAAATAGCAACTTCTTTTTGATACTGGCATTTTTCAAGATCTCCTCTTTTGCCTGATAATCAGCAAATTTCATAATGATAGGTCTAGGAGGATCCAGTTCTTTCCTGCCAGGCCTCCCTGTTCTGTGGGCCCTCTCAATTGCAGCAGTGTGAAGATGCACCTCCTCTGGAAAGTTTTCTTTTAAAAGGGCCCAGATTATTTCATTCACCTTCTCGAAGACTACAGACTCTTTAACTCCATTAAATCTAAGATTACCTCTGCGGGAGCGATTTTCCAGATCCTCACACTTGAGCATAAGGAAGGCAGCCTCACCCTTGACTTTATTTTGCTGCTCCTGTGTGCTTAGAGACTGATCTTCCATTGCTGAAATTCACTCCTCTGCAGCCTCAATCCTGCCAGCCAGCCCCTCTGACCTTTTATTTCCTGCATCCACTGCCTGCTTGACCTGCTTCATGTCCGCTTTCAATTCCTTTTTCATTTGAGCAAGCATGGTCTTAAGGGATCTCGCTTCTCCTCCTTCTGCCTCTGATTCTGACGAGGCCTGGTCAGTTTCAGCTTCGTGCACTGCGGGCGCCATTACCATCCCAATGTTTCCCTCCTCTTCTCCTCTCTGCTCCACAGTCTGTTTTTTATGGCAAAAACACTCCAGCGCATTTGCCTGTGATATTTTTTGGAGAGGTTTGCCCTTGCCAGCCATGCCTCCTTACTTTTGGGGCTTGAATCAACTTAAATCTGTTTTCGGGCTTAATTAAAGAGCCAGGGGGAGTGGAACTCAGGCGGCTTTCAGCTTCTAGATCTGGCGCATACTTAGATCCCTTCGAGAATATAATATCTAAGGGTATTTTCAAACATGACACCACTGCCAGTGGCCACACTTATCCCGGTGTGGCCACCAGAGGTGGTGTCACATCTGTTTCCGCCCACCAGATGTTTACCATGGGCAGGAGCAAGGCTAAATCTAGGATGTGCGCTGGGCTCTCAGTCCCTGCCAGTGCACATCCTGGGTTTAGCCCTGCCACGGTCCGGGGAAGCCTACCCCAGACCGTGGTAGAGTGGGCCATCATGTCTGATGGCCCCCTCTACCTAACTCCGGCCAGTGGCTGGAGCAGTTTAGGGTGGTGCGGCAGGCTCATAGGCTGCCACACCTGCCAGTCAGTGAGGTGGTGGGGCCACAATGAGCAGCACAGGGGGCAGAACTGTTCAGACCCACGCCTGCACGTCCCCCACCCTCTCCCCACCCCCTCTCCAACCCCAGTAACTGGAACATTTGTTTGGTGGCTCGGCAGACTCCTGCCCATGATGAGGGGTCTCATCATGGGCAGAATGAAAGTGTGGTGGTTCATCGAGCCGTCACGTTTAACAGGCTCACTGAGAGAAATTTAGGGCCTGGAACATCCTGGGCTCCCATTAACTTCCATTTCCCCAACTACCATCATAACTTTTAAAATCTATTTCTGGAGATCATACTCTGTGCTCTGTTTACACATGTGCAGGGATCCAAGTTCACTGTGTTTTCTCCATTGGTGGCAATGAGGGAAATGCAATGAAGAGTTTGCCCTGCACATATGCTACTTGCAATTATTGTTTTACTCATAGTTTAATGTATATTGAGAGAGAATATTTTTGCAGAATTTTTATGGTGGTGAGGAGGAGGGCTGACTTTTGGAGCCCGATATAACTGTATCTACATTGCATCCCTCTCTTCAGGTCCGGTCTGAGAGATCTGAAGGAGGCAGAATTTGCATTTAGAGTTTGTGTAACACCCTACAATTCCAAAACTATCATACCATTGTTAGGAATTATACATCTTCAAGACCTCAGCTTTATTATGAAGGCATTAATTAGAAAAGTGACAGACTAGAACATCAATATGGTGCCAATCATATTAGCTTGCTATGTCAATATGCTTCTGGTTCAAGTGTTAAATCACCAACAGATTTCTAGACTTTCTAAAAAGTGTCTTTTTCCAACATAATAGTGTATTAAGTTCATTCACCACGCAATTTCATTTCTTCAAATTCCTCAACTTGGTCGATGTTAAATAAGAGCCACCCAAAGAAAGCCTGCATTTGTCAGCCTACTTTTTGTGATACAAAATATGCACAGGGTGCAATCTTCACCTATTAAAGACAATGAGAGCTGAGCCACTGATTTCCAAAAGAATGGGATTGCACCCAAAGATAGGTGTGGGCCATTGCAGACTGGAAATCTATTGCTTCCCCCCATCCTTTTTTCTCTTTTTTCCCCATAGATTTTGAGACATTCAACTCAATCNTGTCTGTGCCTTATTTCCTGTGCGGGGGCAAACAAAACTTATTTGGTTTTCCATTTGTCCCTAATCCTCATCTTCCTTTTCACTTTATCCCAACAGTTTCAGAAATTTCTTGGTAAATGCTTCTCGCTTCTGCTTCCTGGATATTTTGCTCACTGGATACCACTCTCTGTTTAAGGGCATAGGATTCTGTTAGCTGGCACAAACGTAGCTGGCTTTCCTCCCTCTTCCCTCCCCCCCACTACCCTAATACACCACAGATCTCAGAGATCACAGTCGCATGAGGCCCTACCACAGTTTACAGTGTCCTCAATAAACCTTCAGATTTCAAAATAAGTCTTAGGGCATTTTTGGTTAGTAATAGTAGAGACTGTACCAAAAAAATTGAGGATGGGAGGAAATGCCACCCACCAGGTATTTCAGGTTGAATAAGGGGGTGGTTACTAGGGGTGTGCAGAAGGCACATCATTAATTTTTGTTTTAGTTCTCATTTTTGTTCACAAAAACGCATTCATTTCCAGGGGATTTTGCAAAGGACTCTACTGTTTTATTTTGTTTGTTTGTTTTATTTTATTTGTTTATTAATTATCATTAATAATAACAATAATAATCACTGTGCTTGTGGAAAATTGCCATTGGGGCTGTCCCATGCAGAAACTGCCCTTTTCCAAGATGGCACCAGTAGCACCATTTTGGAAAAGGTTCACGCAAGGGAGGAACAACCTCGGTGACCATTTTGCACATGCATAATGATTTTTTAATTTTTTTAATTATTTTTAATGAATTAAATTAAAAAAAAATTAAAAAATAATAAAATGTAATGAATGTCCTTTGCTTATTCATTCATTTTTGTTACCTTAGGTATAAAAACAAATGGGACTCCATTTGTTTTCATAACTAATTAAAACAATATGAATTGCACACACTAATGGTTACAAGAAGTTTGCAATCCTGGTTGCTGGGAGATATGGAAGGAGGTACACTATGATTTCCTTTCTTGTCAGCTGTCATAAAAGACTAGGAACATTTTTTTTCTGTGAACTTCTGACCTTTTCTTACATTTACCAGCTACATGTGCTGTTTGTCCCTTCATCATTCTTTTAAAACCACCTTCCTTTGCCCCTGATAAAAATGATTTCTTCTTGACCTTTGGCTTGAGAATTGTCACAGTTTTTCTAAGTGTGGAAAATGGACTTCAGAAGCACATAAACAACTGTTGTGCATATCACTCAGTGAAGCCTCAACCCTGGGTGATAGCTCTGATGTGATTTCAGACATGAGAAAACTTTTTTAGGGAAGGACTGGGCTTGACCTCATCTTTTTGACTGAAGGTTAATTGTTTTATAACAATAAAAGTATATAGCACTTCTCAAGACAAAGTATCCTAAAGTGCCACCAATGAGGTGCAAAGTAGCTATAATTCTGCCCAGTAGTTTGATAGGAAATGGAGGTGAGAATATTATATATTATATATATATATATAAAACTTTTTTTTTTTCAAAATAGAATACAAGAACCGACCAGATGTGATCTTTTCCAAAAATTTTAGCCGGTTTACCTTTACTGGTCATATGGTTGCAGCCAACAACACTCTTACCCTATGAACTGAACAAAATGAGACAGAAAGTAAAGGTTTCCTATTAACATCCTAGAGGTGTACCACTATTGGTACACTAGACTTCAATAAAGTTCCACTTATTTAATTAATGTTGGATGTCCTTGATGTTTATTCTTGTCCATTTTCTTCTCCTCCACGGCTTGTGTAACTGGTGCCCAAATTTTTTCAAAGTCTTGCATCTTATTATGAAGGTCTGCATGAAACCCCTCCATGGTGTACATGTACCATATTCTGTGAAGCAGTTCATCCATAGAGAGATCCTGCAGCGATCTCCAATGTTAGCAGAGTATAATTGTTTTGTGTTTTTGGTTAATGTTACCCCCAAATATTTCCATCCTGACTCACTTATTGGAAATGGTGATATTTTTTAGCTGTTCCTCCTGTTCTATCCCTTTCCCGAAAACTAACGCAAAGGATTTTTCTTTATTAATGGAGTATCCAGAGACCTTCCCAAATTTATNGACTGGAGTGTAAAGTGTGTGTGACAGAGCTGACTTCTGAAAGATACGTTATTTTCAATAGTAGGGTTTAAAACCTACTTTTTACAATCACGTATCTTTCAGAATCATGTATCTTTCAAAAGAAAGGTGGTTATTTGCAGAATAGCTGCCCAGGTTTTTGCAAGAGGAGAACATGATCTTTTCTTAGGGCACTCTTTCTTTCCAGGGTGCACACAGGGTGCAGCAGCACCCAGAAGGTAGGAATCAGAATGCTTGGCAAGGGCAGCAGCAGCAGCCACCTGCCCCGGGCAGATTACGGATTGGGGGGTGGGATTGGTGCAGAGCCAGACCATGCCCGGCTGGCACTGTGCTTGCTGTTTCCCCTGATTTTTGATCACCTGGCTGGCTAGCTCTGTCACACAGGCTTTGTTGATGCTCCTCTGCAAAGTTGCTCCACAGCTCAGTGCAGTAGGGTAAGAGGAGACCCAGAGGGGCAGTCATTCTCCTGCTTCTCCTCCCCACCCCGCCCCTAGGAAAGTTACATGATTTTAAAAAGTACAGTCACTTAGCTTTCCTTAACACACAGCATAAGGAAGAGATGCAGCTAATTAATGACTGTGAACATTTATGCCATCCCTCTCCTGCCTCTCCCTCCTAGTGCTGCAGCAGCAGTGCCACTCGATCGGGCTGGGATATAAAGCTGTTTGTTTACAAACAACTCCTCCCCATGTGCTGATCAGAAGGTTGTAGCCTTGTAACAAACGTTTTTCGAGATGATTATTAAACATGAATTTCTTATCATAATTCGACAGCATACAATTTTTTCACAGTGCATTAAGTCTGTGCTTTACATATATACAAATTTAATACAATGAATACAATAAAGTGTTAACAATGTGAGTGTATATAACATTATACAATTCGTTCTACACAATGCAGTTGTATACAAACAGACTTAATGCACTGTGAAAAAATTGTATGTTGTCGAATTACGATAAGGAATTCATGTTTAATAATGGGAACATGTGAAAGTTTAGTTATTGATGAAAATGAATGCAAATATGTATGGTAAGGAATTAAGTACATATATTACATGTATGTTGATGATGGTAAAATATTAAATATTGGTCAAATTTTGAAATAATTTCAAATTTTTTGGCATATATGTTTTGTTGCAATTTATGGAATTGAAGGTTTTTTGAATTGTAATTGTCCAGATTTTTTTTTTTATTTGAAGAAAACTTTTGTGCATTTAAGGTTTTTTTAACTGTTAAGTTTTTGTTTTGGTTAATATTTTACGGGACTATACCAGGCTGGATGGAACTGTTCTTGAATGGTGCTCCTTCCAGGCTGAAAGAACTCAGCGAGTGGTGATCGGGGATTATTCATCTTCTCCCTGGGACCTCACATCTGTTCAGCGAGGTCGTGAGATGGTATGGGGTGCGGTGTCATCAATATGCTGATGACACCCAGTTCTACCTCTCTTTTTCATCCAACCGACCCAGTAGTCTGTGTGCTTACCCGATGTCTGGCAGTTGTGGGAGATTGGATGAGGCAAGCTGTCTGAAACTAAATCCTGACAAGACAGAGGTGATGTTGGTGGGGAGGGTGGGGTGTGACGTCCCCCATCATTGACTGGGTTCGTCCCTCACTGGTCTCTCAGGTCCAGAGTCTGGGGTTACTCCTTGATCTGCAGCTTCACCTTGATTTCCAGGTTAAGGCTGTGGTGAGGAGTGCTTTCTGCCAATTACATCTGGTGTGACGGCTTCGGCCGTATGTCTCTGACTCTGACCTCGCCACTCTCATCCATGCCTTCATCACCTCAAGATTAGACTATTGTAACGCACTCTATGTGGGGCTAACTTTGGTGAAGGTCTGGAGACTGCAGCTGGTGCAGAATGTGGCAGCCCATCTCCTTCCGGGGATGGGTCACCATGAGCACATTACACCAGTGCTCCAAGCTCTGCACTGGCTGCCAATAGTCTACCAAGTCTGATTCAAAGTATTGGTGCTTACCTATAACCCTATATGAACTGGACCCCTCCTATCTGCAAGACTGCCTCACTCTTCATGCTCTTCGGACCCCTGCGGTCCGCCAGGAACGCCCCTCTTGATGTCCCCCGAGTAGTGCAGGGGGTTATAATGCAGCGGGCATTCTCGGTGGCAGCACCCAGGCTGTGGATGGAACTCCCTTCCAGTGGAGGCCCAGGTGGCCCCGGACCTTGCCTCATTTTGGCAACAGTGCAAGACCAACCAGGTTGGTCATTTCGGCAACAGTGCAAGAACAACCAGTTCCACCAGGCCTTTGGTGAGGGAGCTGGGTAAAGGGTGGATGGAAAGGATGGTTTTTAAAATTTTCTTATTCTTAAATGTCCCTTTTATTTATTTTATGTATATTTTTAAATATTTTAATTTTTGTAAGCTGCCTTAAGCTACCTAGGCGGGATATAAATAATGAAAATAAACCAACTAACTAACTAAATAAATAAATAAATAAATAAATAAAGTCTGCACCTGCTCCCTATAGCTTTGCAAGCACAATTTCAAAGTGCTGGTTTTGACCTTTAAACTAAATCCCTAAGCAATCCGGGCCGCACATATCTGAAAGACTGCCTGTCCTTCCATGCCCCACTGCAGCCCGTGCAATTGTCTGGGAGCACCTCCCTCTGGGTACCATCCGTTAGCCTTGTTCATAAGACAAACTCACAAGGAGGCATTCTCGGTTGCTGCCTTGGTGGTGTGGGACTCCCTTCTCCCGGAGGTTTGTTTGAACATAAGTATCTTCTGGAGGTGGTGTAAGATAATTTAAATAAATAAATAAATAATGCACTGTAGCAAAACTTTCTGATTGCATCTGTGTAAGCAGGCAAGCGTTGCAAATTATCTGAAGCAACAACTTCATTTTTGTTATCAGCAGCCTGAGCTATTTATACCCATGCTGATTGTTATCCTGTGTTCCTTGCCAAGAAGCTTTTTGAGAGCTCTTTAAGTCATCCTTGCTTGGATCTTCAAGATTGTTATGCCAGTCTGGGTCAGATGCTGAAATATATAAACAATCCTTTTGTGTTGGAACTTGAAAGAGAAATCAGTCATCTGTATACGATCTGTGTTACAGCAAAATGTAATTTTTCCTTCTGACAATGTGTTTATGGTTGTTAAGTTATCTTGATTGCAAGGATAAATCTGTTTTTTGATGGCAGATTTCTCTAGCTTAAAATGTCATCTGCTCCCCACACCACTCCCCCTTCTTCCCCTCTCAGTTAATTCACAAATTGAGTTGACTGTCTGTTAGGTTTTTTGGTGGGAATTTTTTAAGATATAATTTCCTGAAAATTAAAAGTCTGGCATGGTACTACACTAAGAGTCCATTTATCTTGTCATTTTTTATAAGTCTGTACTGAAGTTTCTGGCAAAGTTCCCACTTCCAGTAAAAAAGGTCCCCAAGGACATTTGGCACCTGAGACTATCACTTCCTGGATCCCAAGCCTGTTACTGTGTTTAACTGCAAATGATTAAACGGACTGTTATTGGAAAGCTCTTTATTATTATTTGAATTTTTTGTTGGCAAAAAGGGAAAAAAGAACACAACAATGTTTGTACGTAAATATATAAAGTCAGCATCATCATGGGGCTTTGTAGAGTGATTTCCATCTACAGGGGTATTTTCAAACATGATGGCTCAGTGAGCCGCCATGCTTAAACACACCCCGGGGTGAGCCCCCCTCACCCCAGGTAGGGGTCTGCCCAGGCGTCGAACACACATTCCAGCGGCAGGGGCAGGGAGAGGGCAGGGGATGTGCAGCTGTGGGTCCACACAGCCCCACCCACCCATGCTCCTCAGCACAGCCCCGCCTCCTCCCTCACAGGTAGGTGCAGCAGCCTTTGAGACTGCTGTGCTAACCCAAAACTGCTCGAGCCACGGACCGGGGTTAGGTGGAATGGGCCATCAGATGTGATGGCCCACTCTACCACAGTCCGGGGATGCCTACCCTGGACCATGGCAGGGTTTAACACAGAATGTGCGCTGGCCAGAACCCCAGCACATATCTCATGTTAACCCTGCCACAGTCCAGGGTAACTTCTGTTCCCGCTCGTGGTGAACATCTGACAGGGCAGATGTTCACCATATTTTTCCTAACATGTTTCATCTACACATAATAGAGTAAGGTCATTTACATGGCTATTCAGAGCAGAGCACCAATGCAATGTTATCTAATCTTCCATAAATAGCACCGTCATGTTCATAATTATCCCACTGTGTAAGCTACTTGAAACTTTGCAATTGTCTGCAGCAAATTATGGCAAGATTTTCTTGTTGATTTTACCCCCTAAGAATATTCCAGTCTTTCTCCATCACATCCTTTTAGTGAGCCAACAAAACTGAACCGATTTGAGCTCTTCTACTCTATGACTTCATTAGGCTTTCCTGTGGATGTAAAGTTTGTGCACCACAGAGAAAGGGACGGGGAGTTAAAGACCCTTCTCTGTCTTGTGGCTACAAATTATTGCACCAAACCAGTTCATCTTTCATTACACTGTGAAGAATCATGGGCTTGGAACAGTGTCTGAAGAACTGAACTGTTTTGCAGATGGGTTGGTTAGGCTAATCAAGCCTTCTTTCTGTGATGCTTCCTTTTCTTTAAACCACAACTCTTCTCACTAGCACAATATGAGCTGACAGTTAGCACTGGGGTGCTGAGATAAAGCCACTTTGTTAGCAGGGTGGTGACACCACAATTGAAATGCATTCTAGTGCAATGGCTCATAAATCAATGTATATATTCATCAAGAGCTACAACATCATTTCATCAATGCCCTCCTTATTTTGCAGTTATTGATACCAAATTCCATTGTCATTACACAATTACATATTTTCACTGTATTTTGAATATTGAATTACTCTTTCTTTATTCAATTACACCACCTTAAAAAAGGATAATAATGCTCTGATGCATGAGGCCCCAGTTCCATCTGTTGTTTTTTTTCTCATTCAGGCTATAGATGGTTTTATTTTGGCCAATGGATGTATTTCATGGAATGCATTTCATTTTCATTGCACTTTATGTCCATCATAATACATCATTTGTGGTGTATGGAAATTTAACTTCAGGGCTATGCAGTGAAGGTTTGCAGTTAAAGTAAAAACAGCTTTTTCATGGTTCAAATGATTGGAAATGGGATACAGGTTTTTTAGTTACTTGTTCAAATCTAACACAACAAAATAGCCATATCAAAATATGACAGAACCATACTGGCAAGAGGTTATTACCAGTCCAAAACTGTCTACACGGACAATAATGAGTCTAGCCAATAATGAGTCTAGCCAGTCTAGCCGTTTTCTAGCTAGCATTTATTTATATGATAAAAAATTAGCAACATAATTGGCACTTTTGTTAAAAGTACAAATAGAGATCAGGGCTGAAATCTTGATTTTATTAAGTCAATTAGAGTTTTTCATTGATTTCAATAGGATTGTAATCTTCTTGTGGTAGGTGTCTGGGTTCCTGGTTAATTTACTAATGTGTAAACCAGGACCAGAAACATTTAACTAAGGAAAAGACATGAAAAATATTAAATAATTCCCATTTCAAAGAGAAAAATAATTTCCACAATTTTTAAAATTAGTTTTCTCACTTTTCTTCTTTTACCTCACTTCCCCCTTCCCCACATTCCCCAGATGCCAATTTTAGCTATTGTAGAATAGCAAAACAAAAAGGAAATCAGTGCTGCCAATAATAATTGAAAGCTTCAGCTTTGGAAATTTTACAGAATAGAAATAACTTTCCTTCATTTTAACTTGTCCAACGTTGAGCAATTTTCTGAAAAAGTAGAAAAGGAAACCTAGCCTCCCTTGTGCGGTTGCATTCAGTGATAAAGGAAAAGAAATGCAAAACTTGAATGTTTAATTTAAATTTAAATTTAAATCCGAATTAAAAGGCCCTATTTTGTTTTGAAATCTGCAGTAAATAATTTAAAGTTATTTCTTCTGCAAAATTTGCATTTTATTTCAATTTAAATTTAATTTTAGTGGGAAAAATCTCAGGCAGTTCTAATCCTAAACAACTACACAGTTACACAGGTGAAACTTTATCATATAGGCCTTTTTCACACAGACACTCTTAACACTGATAAAATGGGTGTTACATTTCATTATACAAGTTGCAGGGTACCCATAGAGCACACCAGCAGTCCTGCAACATGTATAATAAAATGTAAGACTCATTTTATCAGTGTTAGGGAAAGGGCCACAGTTGTCTGTGTGTAAAGGGCCACAGTTTTTTTGTTATATTGGAGTTGTATGCATTGGTCTCAAATGAATTTGGAGACCCATAAAACTGGATACCGGGATCCAGCACAGCCCCTCTTTATTTTCTGAAAATAAATTTAAAGCGTTCCTTAACTGTCAACTTTCAAACCTTAACAGATGTATTCAGGTTCTGTTAAGAGCAAATACATCAGTACATTTGTTTTTCCCCCAGCCACCATCACAATTTGCACATTTGCACTAACCTGTGCTGTCCTCATTAACAGCTGTTGCTGACCACCTGCTGAGAGGCCTATCTTTTTTTTTTGCTACATGATTTGCTGAGCACCTTATGGGATTCATATCAAGACAGTCTCTATGTACAGCCATCATACAATGTTTAATATCATGTGGGTGAAATCCCCTCAAGCTGTGAGAAATTCAATTACTGCTCTCTGCTGAAGACATGTATCAATTCTAGTCACCAAATTGAACTTCATGTGCATGCTCTCCCCTGTTGGGAAAAGAAAGGTGTTTCACTGAGTAGATATTATTTGTGTAGTTGGTGTTTGGTTTTCATAGGGATACTAACTTCCTAAGCATCCTAGCCAAGACTCGGAATATTCTAGTACCCCTATACACAGCAATGGTCAGAGTCAGAACTCTCAAAGCAGTGCAGTCAGTTTGGGTGAGCGGTGTGCAGACAGCACATCTTTCATTTTCAGTTCTTGTTTTCATTTCCAAAAACTGGTTCATTTTCAGGGGGTTTCATAAAGGACTCTACCATTTTCATGTAATTTTTTTCATTTTATTTTATTTAAAATATGTATTTTTTTAAATCACTGCACATGTGCCAGCGGCTATCAGGGCCATTTTGCGTATGCGTAGCCCTTTTCTGCCAGGAGTGTTGGCACCATTTTTGAAAAGGGCTCGCATGTGCAGAATGATGCAAGTGACCATTTTGTACATGCACAGTGATTTATTTTTTATTTTTTCCTATTTAAAAAAAAGATGAAAATGAATGAAATCAAACAAACATTCACTATTTTTGTTACCTTATTTATGAAAACAAATGGGGCTCCATTCATTTTTGTAATTAATTCAATGATACAAAATTGCACACCCATAGTTTTGGGCTTTGCATTTCAGGAAGGATGTTGAAAAACTGGAAAGGATTCAGATGAGAACAACAAAGGGTGATTTCAGACGTTACACGGTCCCAAGTCACCACAGTGGATTCCCAGTAGTGGTAAACTGTTCAACCACCCCCGAATAAAAGCCCCGAACAGACGTGACAGGAGCAGGACCACAGCAGGGAATCGGGCTGCCAGATCACGGTCTGGGGCAGCGCAACAGACATGACACTGATTCCCGGCTGTGGTCAAAACACCCAGAATGAGCCGGGGAGGGGCGGGACACAGACATGGCCGGCTGAGGGCAAACGAAGCCAGATGCACCAAAAGGGAACGCCCACACAAGGAAAATGGGAAGGGAGGGGGGAAGAGGGAGAAGAGCCGCCGAGGTACCACACACAACAGGCACAGAGACA
>QEPC01014553.1:64844-80144 GCA_003113815.1 Sphenodon punctatus | reverse complement strand
CCCAGACTCCGAACCTGCTGGGCAACAGGAGGACGGATCCCCCTCCCACAAGGGGGCCCAAACCTCCCCCACCCTCCCCACCACCATCACCTCCATCTTATCGGGATTTAGTTTCAGTCTGCTCTGCCTCATCCAATCCGCCACGGCCTCCAAACATTGGGAAAGCAATGAGACGGCAGGACCTGGGTCAGTTGAAAATGAGAGGTACAGCTGAGTATCATCAGCACATTGGTGACATCGCATCCTGAACCCTCTCACGATCTCCCCCAGGGGCTGCATATACACATTAAACAATAATGGAGTCATAATCGAACCTTGCGGAACGCCACAGGATAAGGCCCAGGGGCTTGATGTTTCAGCCCCCAACACCACCCGCTGGCTTCTCCCCATGAGGAATGAGCGGTACCACCCAAGGACAGTCCCGTCCACACACCCCAGGTCTCGCAACCATCTCAACAGCAGTCCATGGTCCACGAAGCAGCTGAGAGATCTAGCAGGATCAGAAATATCGAACATCCTGCGTCCATCTCCCAGTGTAGATCATCCACCAGGGCCACCAACGCCGTCTCAGTACCATAGCCAGGGTGGAACCCAGATTGAAAAAGGTCAAGGAAACAGATGTTGTCCAAATGTGCCTGGAGCTGCAGTGCCACTGCCCGTTCAATAACCTTATTCAATAACCTTATTCCCCAATAACTTATTGGGGAAATAAACCCATATGAATCATGGATCAAATAAAAGGTGTTCGTTGGGAACACCAGAGATACAGAACCGCCAGTTTTTAGTTTTACAAGCACAGAGGAAAGGGGTCGCACTGTACCCAACAAACACAGTGGAGGTCTTTAGTATTGACATGAATAAGCCATTTCCATATGCCAAATTAACTTGTTGTTGATAGGGTATTCAGTTGCAGCAAAATCCTCACTTCTGTCCGTCTTCTGTTCCCTTGAATGCTTGCACACCCTTTTTTGAGTAACCTGAAGAGAGATTCCATTTATAATCCTGCAACACTGAATGTGTGTGTGTGTGTGTGTGTGTGTGTGTGTGTGTGCAACCTATTTTTTAATATACCTGCAGGTAGACATTGATATACCCATTCTCCTGCTGGCCTGCAGTAGCGATATTAACAGGCAAGGTGCATTTACACCTCTCAGAAGTCTGATTTGCTAGCTGAATGTCAATAAGGATATACCAGACAAATGCAGAAGAGACTGGAAAATGATAAAAGGCTGGATTGGGGTGGACCTCTATTTCAGAGAGTCAATTGTGCAGCCCTAAATGTCTGAGCTCTTTACCTTTCCTCCAGTCTAAACAACTTTTAAAGCAATCTATTTAACTCACAGTAGAATTTTTTATCTGACAGGGACAAAACGTAATGGATCCATCTTTCCTGGTCCTTTATTGCTTCATTCAGCAGATTTTTCACTACTGAATGTAGCAGAAAATGCAAACAACCCAGCAGAGAACTTCTTTCATTTGAGATGGGCAATGTTTGGTGAGATTCAGGTATTAAAATTAATTATTTAAGAGATATACAGTCAGACATAGCAGTCTTAATGGTTTATAACAGCACATACATTTTTATTTTGGTCTGAGTAAGAAGAAAGCGGTGAGGCTGAATTCCATTCAAATTAAATTTGACTCATGGCAAGAGTAAAATTTGGTCCACTATAGGGAGTCATATTTGTGTATATTTGTTCAGAGTTTTCCCTTGCCTGTTCCCCTCATTACGATTCTCTTTGTTAACAACTTCATAGGTCACTTGCAGCAAAATGCAGAATGGAAACCATGGGGGGAAAAAAAAAAAGGCTTTCTAGACAGCCTTCTGGTCGTTTCTCTGAAGCACAATTTTCCTTTCCGAGTTGGTATTCCATGCGTCTTTCCGTTTTAATGGGTTTGAGCTGGCACATGCATAAGCAACGTGTAAAACAGCATGGGGGTTATTACCTATGAGAGACAGGTGGGCTGCTTTCCTGTAGCAAGTACCATTTCCCAATCCATTACTCCTTCCTGTAACTCTATAAATAATTAAGAGAATATGCCTGTTTCACAGGAATCCCTCGTATCAGCTGCCAGTTAGACGGGGCCTCCATTGCATACTACAGCATGTGCTACAGAGCATGATGCTTTGATTTGAGGGGTGTGCAGAGAAACTTTTGGCTCATACATAAAAACATAAAGGTGGCGCACACTGCAATTGTATGTCTTAAATACCTTAACATCGGAAGAGCTCTTCCGATCTATTTGAGGGGTGTGCAGAGAAACTTTTGGCTCATACATAAAAACATAAAGGTGGCGCACACTTCAATTGTATGTCTTAAATGCCTTAACTTGTAAACTGGTTTAACAGTAATAAATTAAAAGGATTTAACCGTTTTTGTACAGATGCTAATAAATTCCATTCATAAAACTTATTCCTCCCCCCCTAACAAAATTTCATATTAGCCTTCACATCATACACCTGCTGTCATTATGGGAAACACACACACTTGTTCTGCGATAGGGCTTTCCAAGTGGCAGAAGGTTTAAATATCAGGTTTCTTTCATTCCTCTTTTGATCATTAAATAATCCCTTGTGACTTTAAAAACATTGCAGTAAATGGGTTATATATGCATTTCAATATGCTGGCAGAAAAAAAAAATTCAAAGCAAATATATTTTGCAGAATGCCATTTAGGTAACAAGATCCTTATAAACAGCTCAGGAAAATGGAGTGCATGTGCACCTAAGATAAGTTTCCTGTGAAATGGAGCTCTGATTTTCCATATGTACAGTGTTGTAATATACAGTGAAGGGGTGGGGGAAGATTGAAGGAAATTCATAATAATAGATATTAAAAATTAAGCTTTCAGTATGTTGCTTGGAATGGCCAGTACAATGAGGTCTAATTACAGTGAGGCAATTAAACCCTAAAAAATACCTATGTAATTTAGAAGGGGTTGCCTTTCAGAAAGGATATATTAGTCTTACAACAGCAAGTGTTCACATAGAAAAGTGTATAAAACTTAACACCATAAATCAAGAGTACCGGATCTCCCCCACAATTGTGCATTGCTCCGAAAGCACACAAATGAATAGCTTAACCCCAAATCTGTTCCTGACATGAGAGTAGGATACTGGGCCCAGGTTCCTCCCCAACTAAGGACATATCCAGAGACCTCACCGCCAGCAATGTAAGCTCACACACTGTCTCCGATTCCCTCAGGGTCGTAGCTACCATGGAGAGAGGGGGCTCAGTTGAGCTTGAACCCCAGACCCTGATGCAAGTGGACTGAGCACCACTAGGAAATTTTCAGAGTGGAAAGGGGAGGGAGCAAAGCTAGCACTCCACCGCCACTCACTCTGAACATTTCACAGTGGTACTTAGTTTGGACACTTGCAAAGGACTATGCCAAGAAAGAGTTAAGAGTACATGGCTCCAGTGCAGCCCTGTAACCTGTATTTCTCATGTGTCCTCTCACATTTGCATAGCTGGCCACCCTAGTGGGGGGGGGGTGAAATGCTGCCCCACCCACACCCACTTTTGAGGCAAGATTGCTGCCGCTCCGAAGGGCCTGCTGGGAGCTTCAATGGGGAATCCTTGCCTCCCTACCCTGGAGGTCCTCCCTCCCCCGCCCCCCGGCCATAGAGAGCCGTGATTGAAACATGAGCCCAGGCCCATCACAGCTTTGCTACACCACTAGATTCCCTTCTTCTTGCTGCTGGCTGAGCACAGCTTTCTGCTTCCTCGAGGCATAAGGCTGGTCACTAATGCCACTCCCCTCTGCAACACAAGGCAGCACCCAGTAGCAAGGAGGGAGAGGGAAAGATTTAGCAGTATCAAGGTATGGATGTGAGCTCCTGAGCCAGGTAAGAGGAGAGGAGAAGACCCAACTCCAAGTAATCTCCCTCATCTAGCTCTCTTTCTTCCCAGTAGAGCCTGAGAGAGGTAGGTAACAGGAGAGCAGAACCAGGAGAGAGGAACAGCCCCTGTAGCCAGCATTGGAGGGAAGGATAAGGTAGCGAACAAGAGGGGATTAAATTGCTAGGGGCCAAGCCGAAGTCCATTCTCCCCCTTATCAAAATTCTGCTTGTGCCCCTGTCTAATGTCCAGGCAACGTGTAGAACTAGCTTAGTGGGTTCATCTGGGAAAGAAGCCGCATTAACAGAGCTCTGCTGAACTTTACAATGCACCCACTTTGATGGGACCAGTTGGATCCTGTAACCAGATTAGCACCCCAGGGCCTGTAGGGAGCACTGGGGTGACACTGGGGAATTAGCTTGGCTATCCTGGTACACACAAGGTCCATACCCCTGTTCTCAGGGTCCCAATATATGCCTTCATCTGGGCCTATCTCTTGTCCAGGCCGAGAGTCTGATCCTAGGATAAGTAATTGCCCCCAAATGTAAATGGGCTTGAATAAGTCTAGGCAGGGCTGGCCTCTAACCTCCCCTACAGCCAGCTTGCTCCACCAAAGCCCTTAAAGGGTTTTCCCACCTCCGTGAGTCTCAAGGCTTAGTTCAATAGGAGAAGTGCTTCTGGGCATATAAAATTACAGTCCCCACCCGAGAGTGTTCTAGGATACTGGTTCCTCCTGGAGCAATCCAAACATTGTCACTGATCAGTGGCTTCCCTCCCTGGGCCCACGTAGCCCAGCAGTCTACATTAGGTAACTGGCTCTACTTCCAGTCCACTTCTGAGCTCCTTACTCTCTGGCCTTTCCTCTCAAGTTTGAGGGGTTGACTTTTTATCCCCACAAATCTCTGGGACTTTTTACACCTGATTGTTGCTTAATGTTGTCCTTTGTTGTCATTAGCACCTGCAGTCTTTTGGCAAAATGGCACCCATCTGTGGTGTGGTCCTCTTTTACTCTGTGTGTTTGCTCTTTTTCAGCTGGTGCTACTACTGCCCTGTTACAGATCCCCTTAGGCTTGGGTCACAGGCTTCTAGGATGTGCACTCACTGGGATAGCCACACACCTGAAATGGGAGAGCTGCATTTAGTCATTAGACATCTTTTATAAAGTCTTTCTTTTTTAAAGTGCTAAGCACCCCCAGTTCTTCCTGAAGTTCTCAGTGGTTTTATTTGTCTTTGATACTGGCATGCCTGAAATAAAAATGTGACAGGGTGGCCTCTATCGGGCTGATTCTTACCCAGATCCAGTCTCCAAAGACCCACACCTGCTTGAGAATTAGCTTCTTTCTATGTTTTTATTCTCCACCATGTACACTGTCCATACATTAAGTCCAGATAGCCAAGCACCTTATACTCTGGCCTCTATCATTCCATTCTGGACTCCCGGCCACATACACTTTTCTCTTAAGTCAGATGTCACAGGAGCAACCTCTAGCTGTGGGCTGGTTGCACTGGGATCTGGCCTCCTCCTTCTACTTACAGCCATCCCAAGCCCGCATGATTTAGGCAATAACCATCTCATAGACAACAACCAGGTACCATACCTTCTCAGTTCTGCCTTTGACCAGTTTAGAGGACTTAAATCTATTCTGCCTTCCTTCTGAGACTCATTTCCATCTGAAGGGGTGGAAATCCGGCCCTCCCAGCTTTTCCCAACTCCAAGTCCTGGGACCCAATATTAGGGATGGGCGAACGCAGTTCGGAAGTTCGGACCGAACTCGACCAGTTCGGTCGACCGAACTGAACTTCTGAACCGAACTCGATTTTTGAACCGAACCGAATTTCCGAACTCGGCTCTGTTCGCCCATCCCTAAAAGATAATATGCCATTTAGTTCAATGGAGTTTGAATTTCCGAACTATGTTTGGAAGTTCGGACCGAACTCGAATAGTTCGGTCAAACGAACCGAACTTCCGAACCGAACCGAATTTCTGAACCGAATTTCCAAACTCAGTTCTGTTTTCCCATCCCTACCCAATATATGGGAGTCTAACCCACCACCCAGTTACTCCTTTGTGATCCTGCCTTTTCTCAGGACTCTGCTTTCTATAGTGTACACATTCCCTGATCAAGCAGCTCTAGCCCAGAGTATTAACTCATATGTTGTCAGGCAAGTTCTTACATATACTTACTTAGTTCTTCCAACTGCTCCTGCATCCACCTGATCAGGGCAGTCTGCTGCTGCACAAAGGTAGCAAGCTCATTCCTCTCCGATTGCCTCTTGGGCATACTTGCCCGTGTTCCCTCTCACATGTATCACGGAGACCTAGCTGGACAATGAGTCAAGGCCTATATTGACTGACCTTGTCCCGGTTGGGTACTCCATGCAGCATCAGCCTTGGCTGCGGGGCTAAAGGGGGTGGTGTAGCCATTGTTTTTAAGGATACATTGTCTGTGAGGAGATTTCCTCTACAAACCATCATGAAGATAGAGGGCCTACATTTGGTCTTGGATTTGGCTGGAGACAGATTAGAGATACTGCTGATATACCAGCCACCCACCTGTACAGCAGCTTCCCTATCCACACTGACTGAGCTGGTGTCAGGGGTGGTCTTGTGGTCTCGGAGGGGCAGAGCGTGAGTTCATGGCTGCCATGGCAACCATGGGCCTGTCTCAGAGGATGGTGGGCCCCACACACATTGGAGGACATACCCTAGACATAATGTTTTGCACAGGCCTTGAGGCAGGGGATCCATTAGTGGGGGAGGTGTCAGCAAAACCCTTGTCATGGATGGATCATTATCTCCTCCGGGCAGGTATCTTGGCACATGTCATCCCCCAGGAGGGTGCAGAACCAATTAGGATGGTTCACCCCCGATGACTTATGGAACCTAGAAGGTTCCAGACTGCTCTAGGGGATGTATCCTCTGATCTCGATGAACTTGTGACCATGTGGAATTCTGTGTTGGTGGAGGCCATTGACCGGGTGGCTTCCAGGCATCCGCTCCTGAACCACCAACAATGCAGATTCCTGTGGTATACGGAGGAGCTGCCGCGGATGAAGCGGGAAGGATGGCGGTGGCATCACTCACGTGCTGAAGTAGACTGACAGCAGCATAGAGTCTGGTTACGTACCTATGCCGCGGTGGTGCGGGCACCAAAGAAAGTTTTCTTTGCTGCCCTCATTGTATCTACTAAGTCACGCCCAGAAGAGCTTTTCAAGGGTGGTGAGGGGGCTGCTCAGTCTGACCTCCTGTCGCCTGGATTTAGAGTAATCGAATGCCCGCTGTGATTTGTTTGTGGATTTTTTTGCAGATAAAATCACTCAGATCCACCACAGTTTTGACACAACACTTTTAGCAGTGGGTGAACCAGAGGCAGTAGAAGCCCCGCCTTGTCCTGTTTTGTGGGATGAATTTCAGAATGTGTCAGCCTCAGATGTGGGGGATGCCCTGGGGTCTGTCCAAGCCACTTATTGTGAATTAGACACATGGCCGTCCTGGCTGGTCAAGGCTAGCCTGGAGACATTAGGGCCATTACTGGCGGGGATTGTCAATGCCTCCCTGGGGGAGGGCAGCGTGCCGGACTGCATTAAGGAGGCGCTGGTGCAGCCCCTGCTCAAGAAACCATCATCGGACATTGGCGTCCTGGCCAGCTATCGGCCAGTCTCTAACCTTCCCTTTCTAGGGAAGGTTATTGAGTGGGTGGTGGCTCAGCAGTTGCAGGAGAATCTGGTCCAGATTAACTTTTTTGATCCCTCGCAGTCAGGTTTTTGCCCTGGATATGGCACGGAGACTGCACATCTGTCCTTGGTTGATGACCTCTCCCGTGAGTTGGACAGGGGTCATTCGACCCTGTTGATCCTATTAGATCTCTTGGCTGCATTTAATACCATTGACCATGAGTTGTTAGTGACTCGGCTGCGGGAGCGGGCAGGGATTGGCAGGACCGTTCTTGAGTGGTTCCGCTCCTTCCTGGTTGGGAGAGTCCAGCATGTGGTCCTGGGTGATTTTTCATCTTCTCCCCAGGGCCTCATGTGTGGAGTCCCACAGGGTTCTATCTTGTCCCTCTCTTAATCAGTGTGTAGATGCAGCCCTTGGGGGAGGTTGTTAGGGAGTTTGGCATACAGTGTCATCAGTATGCTGATGACAGCCAGCTTTATCTCTCATTTTCATCTCACTCAGTCCCGGCAGTCTCGGTGCTTACCCAGTGCTTTGCAGCTGTGCAGGATTGGATGAGGGTGAGTTGTCTGAAGTTAAATCCTGACAAGACAGAGGTGATGGTCATGGAGAAGGCCATGGGAGTGGTGACTCCCATCATTGATGGGATCCATCCTGTCCTGGTATCTCAGGTTCGATGTCTGGGGGTGCTCCTGGACCCACAACTCCACCTAGATGCCCAAGTGGTGGCTGAGCAAAAGGGGCATTTTGCCAATTACATCTGGTGTGTTGGCTTCGTCCATATGTCTCGGACTCCGACCTAGCCAAGATCGTCCATGCTTTTATTACCTTGAGATTGGACTACTGCAATACACTCTATGTGGGGCTACCCTTGGTTCTGGTTCGTAGGCTGCAGCTGGTGCAGAATGCACAGGCTCATCTCCTAATGGACACGGGCCGATGCAAGCATATTACACCAGTGCTTCGCTCTCTGCACTGGCTGCCTATAGTCTTCTGGGCCCAATTCAAGGTGTTGGTGTTGACCTTTAAAGCCCTGAATGGCCTGGGCCCCGCCTCCATGTGGGACCGCCTCACCGTCCCGGACCGGGATGGACCCCTGCGGTCAGCCGGGGGTGCCCTCCTCGAAGTCCCCCAGGTTTCTCGGGTGTCAACCTTGCGGAGGGCATTCTCTGTGGCCGCGCCACAGCTTTGGAACTTCCTCCCACCGGAGGTCCTCCTGGCCACCAACCAGCCCTCTTTCCATAGACAATGTAAAACCTGGCTGTTCCACCATGCTTTTCCTGATGGAGAGGGAGTGGGTGGGCTGGGTTAGGGTGGGGGGTATTTTGTTTTTTATATTGTGTTTTAATAGTGTTTTAAATCATATTATTGTTTTAAATTGTTTTAATATGTTGTTAGCCGCCTCGAGATGCTTTTAGCAGGAGGGGGTTGCATACAAATTTTATTATAAATAAATAAATAAATAAATAAATATGTACACTGTCCATACAGTAAGTCCAGATAGCCAGGTACCTTACCCTGTGGCCTCTATCATTCCAGTCCAGACTCCTGGCCAAGTACATTCTTCCCTGAAACCAAGCTTCCTAGTGGGAACCTCTAGCTGTGGGTGGGATCAGCTTTAGACAGAGCTTCCCTCTAGTTCCTGTCTCTCTGGAAGTCTCGCCTGTGCTTTCTCACTGAGACAGAGCTCCTGTCTCCTGTCACAAGGCTCCTGCCTCTTCACAGTCTTTTCTCACTGATTCTATCTCTGGCTCTTTTGGGCGTTGGGCTGGCTTAACCACACCCAAGTCCAGCTGACCCCAATTAGCCTTTAATTCATTCCTGCTCCAGTGCTATCCTTCTCCATACTAGTGCCAGCACTTGTCCTAGTGCTTGCAGGTGCCATCACCCCTTAAAGGGCCAGTAGCCCAAATAGGCTGCTCCCTGCTACAGAGAATCTGACTGAAGGAAAGATCCTCAGAAGGAAAGGACCTTGAATTCCAAGAACAGGCAATAGCGTCTTTCCTAGCACAGAGACAGACATGCAACTAAGGGGTGAATTGGTGAAGTTTTGAAGAAAGTGCTTTTGTAAATCCTAACATCCAAGCATTAATTTTCTATCCAACTAAATGGCATGTGGTACACAATAATGAGACCTACATTTGCTGGAACGTAGAATCAGCTTTTATCAGACATTACATCTGCTAGTGCCCCAGGACATTCAGAGTGACTAATTCCAGAAAGTCTGATGTGTGACAAATACAGGCAAATTACATTTTTTTCTGGTTGGTTTATTTTGTTTAAATTGTACTAAGTGTATAAATAAATAGCTTGAACATATTCTACACGAATGAATGCATAAATGCTGGCAGAAAAAAAGAAGAAGATTGTCTATCATTTACTATCTAAACTGTCTCAGGTGGGTGTATCTCAATGGGACTTAGTATGCTAGACCAATATAATTGTCAAGAAGTGGCATAATTACCGTTTTATATTACAGAACTGTGCTTTTTCAATGCCAGTTAGTTTGCAGTTTCTCAATAGCTCTGGTATATATAATATATTTTAAAATTTAGCAAGTCCTCTTAAATTGTTGTAGCACGAAGCTCTCCAGAATAAAAGCAATGGTTTTAGTGTATACCCCTAATCCTTAAAATAAAAGACTTTCCCATTCTAAAACTGGAATAAGCCATGAGACTGGTGATGGGTTACTCCAGGTCAGTCATAACTAGAGCTGAAATGAATACTGGGATTGTTATTCACAAGTATTTTTCTTCACATGTACTCCTTTAAGTAACCAAATAATATCCATGACCAAAAGAGGTACACACACATCCATTTTTATGGTTATTCTCATTCAGGTTTTCCTCGGTTTGGGTTCTGTTATTTTGGTTGCTTAGTCATTTCAATGTTTGGTTATGCCATTTTTGGCAATTATGTATGTGGAATAGTCCAGTATTACCAAAATGGCATAAACAAAATACTAAAATGAACGAACAACTAAAATAATGGAGCCCCACCCTCCCAAATAAATAAATGAAACACCAGAATAACTAACGAACCGGAATAGCTGACCAAATTTAAACAGTAGGGATGGGACTATTGGTATCGCTGAAAACTGAGTGTAGCCAATAATGGCCCCCTTGGCTCTAATCCGATAAAGGTAATACCGATAATTCTTGGTATCAGCAATATCAGTTCTTTTACATTATTGGTATCAGATTAATGTTAAAGATCTGATACCGATAGATCCGATAAATGGAGATCCGATATCGATATACAGCCGATACCAAGAATTTGCCAAAAGTCCCATTCCTAGTAAACAGATATTGGTTAATACCCAAACCGTCATTTTCAATTTGGATTGGATATTATTGTTGGGCTTACCCATTTTGGGGATACTCATTTCTCTTCTAGTCATAACTAGAACTTACCTCCAGCTCTAGGCCTTTACCCTGTTCCAGTGGTGCAGAAAGCCCAAAACCTAGGTAGGCCCTTGTAGGGAATTTTCATTGTGAAGAGGCAAACATTACATTGCCCACTTGGAGAGTCAGAATTAAGGACAGGAGATAACGGTGACTACCCTGGCCGCTCAACAACAGTTAGGGTTGCCAAACTGAAAGCCACTGAATGCCACCAAATTTGGGGCAATGTCTCTGAAAATTTGGTGGAGGGTGCACAACTTTATTCTCTGTCCTGTTCTTTACAAAGTCTATGGCTGGCCCTCCCCACCACATAGCACCTATTATAGCAGCACTGTGGGAATGGCAATGGGCCAGTAGAGCTTTGCTTGGGTCCAAAATTTGGGCCCAAACCAGGCTTGAGTCTGAGGCATCTGGACTGATGTAAGACCAGGCCTGATATGTCCAAGTGACCCCACCTCTCTACTCCATGGAATTCTGTGATGTAGTGTTGATGGGGACGTCTGGCAGCTGTAGAGCAGGGTTTGGAATACACTCACCCCACCATGAACCCAATGGGACCACTTGGTTCCTATTAGGTTCAGGACAGATCACAGACATCTAGAAGTAGAGAGAGCACACACTGTTTCTTGGCCATTTCATGCTGTGAAGCAAAGTCCTCTGGTAGCTACAGGTGACAGCTACAAGTGACAGCAGCCATTGGGGTTGCTCTGGTTTATGCTGGAGCCATTTTAGACCAGACTCTAGGAGACATAGTGAGCAAATAGCCACCTGTTCCTAGGCTGTGCCTGCTTAAACATGCTGAAAGGGGGGGAGGAGACACCTCAGAACCGACCATCAAAGATTCAGCTTCTCTGGAGAATGAATTAGTCTCTTCTGAAGCTGACCCTAAAAATCAGAGAAGATGCACTTTTGCTCTGACGAAGGATGCACTGCTGTGGTCCCCCTCCTGGAGGAGGCAAGCAGGAGATTTCACTCATTTAGCACCTAAGATAAGCACAGAAAACACATTGCTCTTAAAGACAGACTGTTATACAGTAAAAATCTGCTGCTAAGTAATGATAGCCACAATTAATTTCCCTAATTATTTCCTCATGTCATAAAATCAGTGCCACAATTAGACACCATTTATCTTAGAACATTCTGCTGCCCTTTTATTTTGCAACAAAGCACCGAGCTGCTGAGCATTTCATAAACACTGATATCATAATCCCTTCTTAACCTTCCAACTGGTGGAAGTTTTTGTCCCCTGGTATATTGAAAATCACTGTGATGGAGGCATTCTCCTATCCCCCTGGTAATTGGGCCTATAGCATTCAGAAATTAACTATGTAAGTGGAATATTTGTTTTGCAGGGTTTGTTTACAGATTTTGCCAGATTAATGTGTAACCTATGAACTATAATTAGGGATTTCCAGCTGTTACCAGAAAGCCTGGAAAGCACAGCTTGCAAGCTTGGAACATGTTTAAGAATCAGCTATTGGTAATCCTAAAATAATATTAACTGCTAGAGACGAAGGTAACCTCTTTTTTAAGCCTTAGTAACCCTTTACTGTCTTTATTAAGGTGGGTATTACAAAATGCCATGGGGATGTAGGACCCAGACTGGGGTATTTAACCACAGCCAGCGGAGCTGTAAACTGTGCATTACAGTTTTGTGTAATACTCTGTATGGTGTAAACTGTATTACAGCATTCACTGCCCATTTTCACTCCATTGAGTGTCTGTTTGGTTATTTTGTGTTTTGTTTATTTCATTTTGGGGGTAATTTTAGTATTTCATTACATCATTTTGGCACTACAACACATGAAAAGCTGCCAAAAATGATGTAACCACAATACTAACAGGACTGAAAAACATGATTAACCAAACTGAAAAACTGAAGAAGAAAAAATTAAATGGAATTCTTGGGGGGAGGATGGTTAAACGAATGCTCATTTCTGCATGGATGTTATCTGGATATTTGGAAGGTACTCAATATGCAAATAATAACTATGAATAATAAATCTACTAACTGTCACTGCTCTTGTTTAAACTAATTTTGAAAGACAAACCTGGCCATTGATTAGAGTGATAATCCAGCTAGTTTAAATTTGTGTGAAAAACTAAGAAGTTAGATAGTTTCTTCCAAAATTTAGCTGGAATGTTTTTGGGTATGTCATGTGGTTTGTAATTTTTTTTAGATGGGGAAATTCTATGCCTTAGATGAGGGACTGTTCAAGAGGGGTTGTGCCATGTGTGTATGTGGTTGTAATCTTGGGTGTTAACAGATGTGAACACTGCACGTCCGGGGGCAGGATGGCCACCCCCAGAACCCCGCGTCAGGGGATGGAAATTATTGTTCCCCAAGCCTGACCCAGCTGGAGAGGGGGGGCAGGGAGTGAAATGCAGCTGGTTGGCTCTGCCACTTCACTATAACCAGTGCCCCACCCCTGCCAGGGCAGGTAGCCATGGCTGCCAATAACAGACAGCCATGGCTTACTGCCATGGCAACCCCTCCCCCCATGCCCCAGGTGGGCCAGAGTTTGTGAACGGAGCCAGTGGTACATGTGTTAACCCCCATGAGTGAGAGCTTGTAGTCTTTAAGGTCTTTGCTGCTGACTGGGATCATGGTATTGTATTTAAGTCTCAAAATGGGGCCAAAAAGCCAAGACGTTTGTGAACTGCTGCTCTAGGTGTTGATGTTTCAGTTTTCATCATTAGCAACTGTACAATCAATCTTGCCTGTTTGTACAGACAAGCAGGTTAAATTAAATCCTTGAAGAACATCTTTCAGCGTATTGCCTGGAGAAATGATATGACAAATTGGAAAAGGAAATGCTGAAATAATCACTTATTGACAGATATGACAAGAAATTGTCTTAATAGGTAAGTATCAAGTGGCGAAAGCAACATAGAGAAATATGATCTCATTCACTCAAACATGGAAGCGGGGTGGTGGGGGCTGGGGAGAGATTCCAAAGTTGGGAACTGGCCACCCAAAATGCCTCTGTCCATGTCCTTGTCATCTGGACTTTACACACAAAGGGCAAACAGAGGAAATCTACTACTGGCCAACTGGAGAGAGACCAGTGGTACGTAGCAGAGAAAGCCATTCCTAAGGTATGTTGGACCCAAGCCATGTAGGGGTCTATAGGTCAAAAAAGCTAGCACCTTGAATTAGGCTGGAAAGCTATAGGGAGCTGTATGGAATGGGCATACTCTAACCTTTGGAAGAGAGAGCTTAACTATGGCATGAACCACTTAAGAAGAATTCCAATTTATTTATTTATTTATTCATTTATACCCCACCCCTCTCACCAAATGGTAACTCGGTGAAGCTAACAAATGGTAATAAAGCAATAACAAATACAATAAAAATCTATAAATATACATATATATAAAACTATATAAAACACTTTTCATCTTACAATATCCTGGTCTGCATAAAAATTACACCCCACCCAACCCAACTATTTATTTATTTATTTATTTATTTTCTAGATTTTTTACCTTGCCCCTCCTGAGAACAGCTCGGGGCGGCTTCCAGCAATAAAAAATGCATATAAAATACATATAAAACAATTTAAAACACATCAAAAAAACCAATTCAAAATATTAAAACAGGACCCGGGAAACATTAAAACAATAAATAGGGTAGGGGAGATAAAACCCTCTAACCCCCCTCCGCAAAGGCCTGGGCAAACAGCCAGGTTTTACAACTTCGCCGGAATGTCAATAGGCTTGGGGCCAGGTGAGCTTCCTCCAGAAGGGAGTTCCAGAGGCACGGCACGGCCACCGAGAATGACCTCTCCATTGTGGCCCCCCGCTTAATGCGGGGGACCTCCAGGAAGGCACCCCCGGCAGACTGAAGGAGCTGCTCTGGGGCGCAGAGGGCGAGGCGGTCCCTGAGGTACGAGGGGCCCAGACCGTGAAGGTCCTTGTAGATCAACATCAAAACCTTGAACCTAGCTCAGCACACTATTGGCAACCAGTGCAGAGTCCGGAGCACAGGTGTATTGTGCTCCCAACGACCCATCCCCGAAAGGAGATGGGCCGCCGCATTCTGCACTAGCTGCAGCCTCCGAACCAGGAACAAGGAAAGCCCCACGTACTGGGGCGGATTGGCCATTGAATGCACCGGGAGGATTCCCGGTCATGCTGTCTTTTTAAAAATTATTCTTAACAAACAAACCCCAAAAATTGTTGGTCCTGACCCCTGTAGGGTTGGGTTGTGTTGGAGGGGAGGGGGAGGGCTTACCTGACTCTCCCTCTTAGTAGCGCTGAAGCAGCAGCGGGGAAAGCGATCGGGCTGGGAGATAAGGCTGTTTGTTTACAAACAGCTCCTGCCCATGTGCTGATCAGAAGGTTGCTACCTTGTAAAGAAGGTTCTTCGAGATGGCTCC
>QEPC01014552.1:10827-83079 GCA_003113815.1 Sphenodon punctatus | reverse complement strand
ATTTATTTATTTATTTATTTATTTCTACCCTGCCTCTCTCACATCAAGCAACTCAAAGTGGCTTAAAAATACTAAAGATATAACAAAAATATATAAACATATTAAAACATTAAAATAACTATTAAAACAGTACAAAATTGTATATTGTGTGCAAAAAAAAATCCTAGTGCAAAAAAAACCACCCACTCAATCCTACAACCCCTCCCACCCTTCCTCTCTCCCTTCCAAATGCCTAGCAAAAGAGCCAGGTCTTACAGTTTCGTCGGAAGGCAAGAAGATTTGGGCTGAGGTGCACCTCCACTGGGAGATAATTCCACAGTGATGGTGCAGCCGCTGAGAACACCCTCCTGTTCGTCTGAATTCATTGAAAGCCTGCAACTTCCAGGAGAGTTCCCTCGGATGACCACAGGGACCTACCAGGGGTCCGGGGGGGTGAGGTGATATCTCAAATAAGTATAACCTAGACTGTGAAGGGCTTTAGACATAACTCTTTCCAGCTGGACTTAAAAGTCCGGGTTCTTCAAATTCCCACGTGGGGAGTAGTGCTGAACGGCAAGCCGCTGCCATAGATTTTTCTGCCAAAAAAAGCTCTTCCACAATGAGCGGCATGGTGTGATAGAGATGTTCATTCCGCTAGTTTCATTCCGCTACTTCTGCTGTTTCGCTACTTCCACCGGCTCTGAAAATAGTGGAACAATGTTTGTTCTGACAGTTTCAGTCTTCCGCAATTTCTGCCAGCACTGCGAAGTAGTGGAACAATGTTTCTTCCCACAGTTTCTGAAATTGTTCCAACAGTTTCCAAATTAGCAGAATGCTGGAGGAATTAACGGAATGCCAGCAGAAAAACTGCAGAAAGTCATGGGCATTTCCAAAATGGCAGAATGAAATAGCAGGGCAGAAAAAAGAGTTGCCGCTTCAGCACTAATGGGGAGGCCAAACGCGGCTCCCCACACTGGAAGTCGCCTGCGCACCATTACAAACAATGGCATCCGCAACTTACGAATGTTTGGAGAAGTGGACTTGGTAAGTCCCCACTTATCAGGGACTTACTAAATCTGCATCTCCAAACATGCCGGTGTTGCAGGTGCTTCTGTTTGCAACGGCTCCTGGCATCCTCTGGTGGGGGGAGGAGCATCTGAACTACCTGTGCGGGAGTTGAAGGACCCAGGCTTTTAAGTCCCAGGGGAAAAGCAGCTACATCTAAAAACACCTATTGTGGTTAAATGAAAGCAAAAAAAAGCAGCACAGAATGAATGCCACATCTTGCAGAATTCCATGAGTGCCTGACAGGAGATTGCATCCATTTCTCTTAGACCCCTTTTACATGGGCTGCGACATGGTGGTGTTGATGTTAATACCAGTGCATGTGTAGTGGGGTGGGCAGAGGGTGTAGATGGGTTCACACTGACCTCCACCCATAGTACACTCATGAAGCAATCACCATTTTCACCGACTGCTCCATGTGTGTGCGATGGGTGGAGGTCGGTGTGCATGCGTGTGTTAGGTAGGGGTAGGATGTGGGAAGAAGAGGGGGGAAGGAAAGTCACACATACAGTCACACATGGGCTCAACATTCTAGCATGGGAAAAGGAACCCCTCAGGATCTTGTATGGCCCTATCAATCCCGGACGGGATGAGGCCAGATCATCACAGGGGAATGAACCAGCTGTGCTTAGAGTGGAGCCCTTCCACTCTCTTCCCAGTTCCTCATGTTGACACACAACTAAACACACACTCCATGCAACCCACACCATGCCGTAAAACCACACACCCACTCTAACGTCATTCCAGAGGGAACTCAGTGCACAGGTGGGGGATATGGGATCCAGACCAGGAAGGGAGGAAGAAAGGGATATACAGGTAAAATACTCGGCCAGGGGAAGGTATATCAGGAAGGGCCCAGACTCAAGAGGGATAATAACAATGCTTCAACAAACACAACACACAAACACACCTTACACCCTAGTCACCACAAACCTCAGTCGCACAACACTCTCCACAAGCTCCTCACTCTCACAGGGTTGGGCCAGCTTCTCACAGCAGCACTGATCACTGGCATCGTTTCTTGCTATCGACTCCCCTTTTATGCTGGGCTAGCCTCTCTCCGCCGTGCGTGCAGGCGTTCAGAGTGGTGAAGCGCAACCAGTGGTCCTGTCTCACCACGCCCCCCCCTGCGTGCCTTGAGGGGCTTCCCCTGTGGGGCCAGGCTCCGCCGGCCCCACAGAACCCACCTCCTCCATTGTGTTGCTGGGGCACAGAGTCCCACTCCCACAGGTAACCACGGCGGGACCTGACAGCGTGTTCTCAGGAGCACACACCCCCACGTCGACAACCACCTGCTGCAGCATTTACACGAGACTAACCCATGCATGAACACCAATATTTCTGGGTGTTCATCCGTGGGTGATGCCCTTGTACAAAGGGCCTTATTCTACTCAGGGATAAAATGAAGGATACTTTAGCTCAGAACAACCTGCATTCTTAACATTAAAAACAAGTAGGAGTTGGGTGAATATTATGCCAGTATTCCATGCACACTACTGACTTTTCATTCAGTTCCAGATACATTTCAAGGTCCTAATCTATAAACCTGTTAATTGAAAAAGGTCTATTTGTCTTAAATTTAGCCTCTCTGTGTGATCTCTTAAGGCATCGATACTCAGCCAGATTGCTGTGGCTAACAGGATGAGGCAACAAGCATGGAACCTATTCAGCCTGGGAGTCCTTGACTGTAGATTACTAAAATGATTTTCAGAGGACTATATAAAATTCATGTTTTCATGCAAACATTTTATTCTGGTCATGAAACAACAATCTGCCCCTCTCAAAGGTTCACCAAAAATAAAAATGTATTAAAACCAACCCATAGAAAAAAATACACTTAAACCTCCAGCCCTCCCACAACTCCCCACCAAAGCCACCCCAAACCGCATCCCAATTCCCCACACCCAAACCTATTAAATATCTGGACCAGTAAGGAGTAGCTAGCCAGTCACAAGGGAGATTAGTAATACTTACTAGCAAGTTATTAACTGTGACAATAATTTGAACAAGGAGAAATATGTTGTAGGGCAGCGGCAGACATGGTGGTCAGAAAAGGTCAACAAACACAAGTCACGAGGTCAAATCATGAGCATATTGGATGCCCAGAGCAAGCATAAAACTCTTGAGTATACTGCACCAAAAGGAGAATAAGGAGGCTATGAAAATAAATTACCTTTCCCAACATCCCCACCAGCATTGGATCATGCTGCCTCCCTTGCAGTTGATATATGCCATTACCTGGAAGAAGTCAGTTACATGGACGAATGAGCACCTCCTGCTCCATACTACAGCAGTGGCAACACATGGACCAGCAGGAAAGCTAGAGGTGTTTCCTGCTATGTTGGGTGCTGTGGATGTGGACTCCAATGGTGCTGTTGTGCCTTACCAATGGAACCGAAAGCACCAAGTGAGCACTGAGAAATAGAGCCTGAGAAGAGGAAGAGAAACAAGTAAGCATAGGAAAATCAAGTTGGGGATTGACTCTGTGACTTTTGGCCCTGAACTTACCCTCCCCCCCCCCAATCTAACTCTAAATAACCAAAAGAGATAACAATGAAATGGAAAGGGGTAGCTATTATTAACTGCGTTGTCATATTATATAAGCCACCCTGAGCCTTTTGGGGAAGGGCAGGATAAATAAATAAATAAATAAATAAATAAATATGTAGTTTGGGTAAAATTGAATTCACAAGTTCCACAAATAAAAAGTCTGCAACCTATTTAAATCCAAAAATGTCTCCTGATTTTTTTCCTCATTGTTACAAAGGTAAAGAAAATAAATTTATCCTCTGTGGCTATATTGAATTTGTGTTCATTGCTGAGGTACTGTAATGTGGTGCATTCAAAATGGCAGAGATAGAGGCAGAAGTGACTCTATTGCCTGAATTTTGCAGTCTCAGAAGCTCTGCCTGAAGTGTGAAACTGATTAGTATTTTCTTTTAGAGAATGAGCTAAATGTTATAGTTCATATTTTGGCCCTTTTAAATTACTGAGAAAAAAAATCCAACGGTGAAAATCTGCTTGAGAGTCTGCAGTAAGAGATAGCCATTGGTGCGACAGAACAAGCCCTACAGTTTTTTACCCCAGAGCCCTGAAGTGCTTAAAAACAGAGATAAACTTTATAGTTTTCCATTATATGGTAGCTATATACAGATTAAATATAGTGAAGAAAACGTACTTGTGTAGATCAGTGTTCCTCAAGAACAGTTTAAAGACTTATCCAGATAAAGGATGCCTAGAGGCCTTCAAATGTGTGCCATGTAATCCATTATGTTCCACAGTACATGTTCACCTGAATTCAAAGTCAGAATCCATTGTATGGTTTTAACTATAGTAGAGCCAACTTAAATCATGAGCTAGGGATTTCACTTCCTCTGCCAGACCAATCTGAGTCCATGTATTTCCGAAAATCTGCTGTGTTGGTTAGAATTAGAGAGGACTCAGCATGCAGACTTAAATTTTTTAGTATTCTCAATCATTTCCAAATTGGTAGTTGTGAAATTCTGATTCACACTTGCAGCACTTTTGATTGGTCTAATGTCTGCTACTTTTTTGTGGCAAACAGAATCGTGACAATATTTCTCCCTCTGCTTAATTTGCTCCCTTTCTCCCTGATCTCACAAGGGTGCATTTTGGCATAATTTGCTTACAAACTTGTTTACTGAAGAAGTTTTTTTCTCTGCATCTCATTCAGGTTGATTGAACCATGGTAGGATATATCAAAAAACACATTTTTACTCCTGTAGAGTGTATAGGATTCTTATTAGCTGTGGAGCTTTTTAAAAGATGGCTTTATGTCCATGGAGCAAACAGTGGAGCAGTGACTGCCTTGCACTGGCCTTCTGATGGGAAATAAATCTTCTGTACTGGTAGGTGTTCCTGCTAATTTACTTCCTCTATTGTAAATTGGCCAAACCATGAGAACTGAAACTGTGACATCATATACTATATTGCAGTGAGTTGGTGTGAGTGAGTCTGGGGAGGTTCCCATGCTACTGCCCTGAGGCAGTTAGTATAGTATGAATTTTTCAGTGTTACAGCCAGTAGATATTCCTGAAATTGCCCTTATATACAAAACTTTATTACAGTAGTTATGTGTTACTCTACAAGACTTAAAGTTTTTTTCCGCTGCCTTGATCTCGTATTTGTGGCTTGTGTCCTGAGAGAATCAAATGGACTTTATAATGCTGCTTTTTGAGCTACAGATAATATTTATGCAAATCCTTATGGGATAATAGGAGCTACTGAGAAATGTTCATTTCCTCCATTTTGGCATGATGTTACCTTACTGAGTAGGAATTTTATGCATGAGGTTGGGCTATTTAATGAGGATGGGTGTAAAGCAAATATTCATGCTCTTCTGCTTAAAGAAATGATTACTTCTGACACGCAGGTTGAGTGGTGTCCATTTGTTAATTATAATAGGTTAAGGGGGATTTTTGCACTTCGTAGAAACTTCAAGATTATACTTGATGACTATTAGTACTGAGACGAGAGCAAGTGTTCCCTTCGCAGGGGGAAATACCTACCTTTTGGGAGCCCTTCCGAGCATTCATTGGTATATCTCCACAAGTCAGTGATTCCATGCTTCTGTCATTGCAAGATCAGTGCTGGCAGTTTCCCATCATTTCTGTTACATTCCTGGACTTTCCAGGACTGTCCAGGATTTTCCAGGACTCGACTATGCTTTTTTGGACATAAATTTATGTCACTTTTGCATCACTTAGCTGGTATATAAAGCATAAGTTGTTAAGCATAGTTGGTAGAAGCTTTGACCTTTGTTCATGTTGTGTTCAACAAACGAAAAATAGCAAAAGAGCCAGTAATCCTCATCACATCAGTGAAGGTGAATGGCCTGTTTCCAATAGAAACAGCAGTCTCTGAGATTGCTTGTTTCAGCCCTAATGACTATATACTTCTACAGCTTAATGCTGCTGAGAAGAAAATTTTAAAGCACATATTAGTGATTTCATACAATGACTATTTTCAATGCTAAACTGTATACGCTAACCATTTCATTTAGTATTATTCTTTACACTCAAGAGACTGTGGCCATTTTTCCATGCCCTCCCCCCCCCGCTCAGTGTTCTGGTGGGTGTTTGGGGGGGGGGTGTCCGTCTAAACAGACAGTGGTGGATGGGTGTACGCCAGGTGTGCGTCTGACATCACGGGTGGTGGGTGTTTGTGCGTGTGCTCTCCCGACACACACACACCTACACCCACCTATACCCATCACCCACCCATCCTCCAGAAAACCGGAGGAGGCCCCGTAGGAGGAGATGGGTGTAGGTGGGTATGTCCATGTAAACAGATACACACCCACCTCCACCCACTGCGGCCAAACACCCATCCCCCCACCCACTTCTGTCCATGTAAAAACGACTATTGTTTAATGTAATAGCTTGCTAGCACTCTATTATTTTTATTGCATGTTTATTGTTCTATTCCTTCACCTTTCTTTCTTTGTCCATCTTGGAATCTTTGTCATAATGGCTGGAGCAGAGAAAAACTTACCCTTGGGGCCATGATGTGACAGCTTCGGCCATATGTTTCAGATAGTGACCTGGCCACCATCATCCATGCTTTAATTACCTCGAGGTTGGACTATTGCAACACACTCTACTTGGGGCTACCTATGGTGATGGTCTGGAGACTGCGCCTAGTGCAGAATGCTGCGGCCTGTCTCCTTATGAGGACGGGTCACCATGAGCACATTAAACTGGTGCTCTGGCCTCTGCACTGACTGCCTATAGTCTTCTGGGCCTGATTCAAGGTATTGGGTTTGACCTGTAAAGCCCTATACGGTCTTGTCCCAACTTACCTGTAGGACCACCTCGCTCTCTGGAGTGGCCTCTGCGGTCCGCTGGGGGTGCCCTTCTCAAGGTCACCCGTGTGGCCTGGGGGGCTACTATGGAGAGGGCGTTCTTGGGAGCCGCACCTAGGCTGTGGAACTCTGTCCCGGTGGAGGCCCGCATGGCCCCAGATTTTGCCTCCTTCCATCATATCTGTAAAACCTGGCTGTTCCGCCTGGTTTTTGGTGAGGGAGATGGGATGTAGTGTGGGAAGGGGGGAGGGCATTTTGGTTTGGTGCCTCCCTTTTTATTGTACTTTATGATTTTACTGTTTTTATGTGTTTTAATACCGGGCTGCTTGGAGCAGGAGGGGCGGGGTATTAAATTATTTTATAAATAAATAAATTAATTAATTAAATGCCCTCATAATTCCTATAGCTTTTGTCCAAACATTTTCTGATCCACCAACTAATCTTTTTTTTTCACTTTAATAGCTACTTCACCAGTATTATTGGCATGTTGTGTTATGGTCCATAAGAGAGAAGAATAAGTACACAGGTCTGGTAAACTATATGGGAATTAATGAGTGATGAAACATCCAAAGAATGCTCATTGACTTACAAAGAAATAAAATCAGCTGTATTAAAATATTAAATAAATCAACACTTCAGGCCACCAATCAGCTTTAAAGGACAAAAGAGGGAAGAAAAAAAATTAGGAATGGGCGACCAGAACTGAGTTCGGAAATTTGGTTCGGTTCGATTCAGTTCAGAAATTCAGTTTGGTTCAGTCCACCGAACGATTTGAGTTCAGTCTGAACTCCGAACTTCCAAACAAAGTTCGTAAATTCAAACCCCATTGAACTAAATGGAATATTATCTTTTAGGGATGGGCAAACAGAGCCGAGTTCGGAGTTTTAGTTCAGTTCGGTTCGAAAATCGAGTTTGGTTCATAAGTTCGGTTCAGTCAACTGAACTGGTTGAGTTCGGTCCGAACTCCGAACTTCTGAACCGCGTTCGCCAATCCCTAAAAAAAATTAGATTAACTCTTTTATAGTTATATTCTTTAAAATGATAGCTACAGAAAACATGCTGTCCATCAATTGTTGGGAATGTCCATATCTGAAAAATTTAGAAGAGGTGAGGATGCAGTTGGATTAATAAATTATTCAGATTTCTAAATATTGTCTGCTACATATTTCTCAAGGTCCACAACTTTAATTGGCCACAATCCCAAACCCTGTATGCACGGGATCCCCACGCGGATCCATGTGGATTTCATGTGGCACATCTCCATTAATTATTTATTATTATTATTATTATTATTTATTTTATTAACAAACATTTACATAGCACCAGCAGTGTACCTGGCACTTTACAAAGTAATAAAATAGATACCGTCCCTGCCCCTAGGGGTTAAAATCTGAGAGACAGGAGCTTGGGTAGAGACATAGGAAGGGGAACAGAGGGAGAGACAAGGGGTCTAACATTCATGAAGATGCGAGGTCTCAAGTGCACGTACTTGGCTTGGTTACGATGAGAATGACTTGCGTGTGGTTTGGGAATGGCCCCAATGCCATTAGTGGTGGATGACTACCCTGCCCATTTCTTTCTTCAAGGGGGCTTTCTGAACAACTTTCTTTCATTAAATGCACTTGTGGAGTAAACCTGGAAAAGAGAATTTTATCATCCTCATTGTATATGAGTCAATTGTTTTTGTGATGCCTGTAACAATTCATAGTTCTTTCTTTAATAATAATGGTGACAGATAATTGTGATCTTCCAATGGCCTGTGGTCTGTTAAACATGGGCCTGCCCCTTTTAAATATTGACTGACTGTTTCTAAAATGAGACATTCTGGAATCTTTTCGAAAAATATATAAACAAATACAAATACATCAGAATATTAGTTAGTGTTCTTAATGTTCTTTGAATCATCTACAAATAATTCTTTCCACTTCCTAGCTCTACATTCTAGATGCCTGCTCAGGCCAGAATTCTATTTAATTCCTTGTTGGTAATCTGGCCTGGCTCAAGTCCCAGGGGCTCAAAGCAAACAAGGTGCTCAACTTTACCTAGGCTCAGTGTCTTTTAGCCAAAGGCCATAAATCAATAAACTAACTACCTCATCTCAGCTTGGGTCCTCACCTATCTTAGTGAGGTTCTCTACTGGAATTAAAGTTCTTTTTAGTTTAGGGATGAACTCTTGAGTGAATTTATCTGCTATTTCTGATGGGACCAATTCCTGCTGCTTTTGTGTTCTTATCTGTCATTTGTGTGGGGGCCATCTTCCTTCTGTGACTTCTTGGAGTGACCTGCCTAGTAGTCTCCGCATACATTGACCTAAAGGAGAATTGGATTTCTGAAGACAAAAGAATACAACCTCCTGATTTTAAAATCTGTTTAAATAGGTTTATTAGCTAGCCCTATAAATTAAAAAGATTGTAAAAAGGACATTACAGGGTTTAATTTTGGGGGGAGAGGCTTGCAAGGGCTTAGTCCTGGCAATTAAATTCAGGGAAAGGGGGAAGGATTGAGCCCCGTGAAATGTTTCCAATAGGTGTGGGAATCATGGAAGACCAGGAGAAGACCAATATTGGCCATTTTGGTGTTGGAAATGAAAGCTAGGGAAAAAATGGGGTTGGTTTATTTGGCTTTTGTTAATGACTTTCCTGCCCCATCCTCCTGTTCTTGTCATTGTATAGATTAAATCACAAGAACTCCTGTTCTATATTCAGCTGTACAGAGGCAGGTTAGTCCAGTGGTTCAGATCATAGCTAGGGAATTTGTTCATTTCCCTGCTCTGACAAGTTCTGGGACTGGAAGTGTGACTTCTGAGGCCCTGGCAATCCTCTCCAACCCCACCCCCCTCATTTCTTTAAAAAATATAAATTAAACCATGGAATTGATCAAGCTTCCAAGCTTTAGAGGTCCTACTAAGCTAAGTGAGATCATATATTCATATTACGATGGAAAATAGAAATTATATTTCTTGGAAAGTCCTTTTCCAAACAAAGCAGCAGTTTAAGTGGATCAGTGTACAGGTGAAAGGAAAGAAAAGCCTACCCTCGGTGAGAAGCTCACTCAGCCTCTGACTGTGGGCTCTGCAATTCTAATGCTGGCTTTGACTGTATGTGTGATAAAATTACCTTGATCCTGATTTGTGCTGGGCTATGGAACATGAGATTAGGTCCCTGGCTTTTCACTCTTCAACCTGACTGCATAAAAAGTACCTTTGCTTATAACCTTTTGACATAGTCTATCCTTTTATACCTGCAAGAATTTGACTGCTGTAAAATTCCTCTATATTCCAGTTTTTAACGTCTGCTTTAACCTTTCAAACCACATTAACCTTTCCATCATTATTGGTGGTATAAGGCTCCAGCAGTCATAATTTCCCCCCCTCTGTATATGTTTAATGGCAGTCATTGGTTACTGCTACCATAAAGTATTTTTTTTAAAGAGCTGTTATCGCCATTTGTGCTGATTTACTTTTCGAAACTCAAAAACCATATAGTCAGGCTGATGCTCATTAATGGGATTGTGGTTTTGTCATTCTAATTTGACATGCAGAATTGTATTGACTATTTATATTTGCCACAGTGCATCAATAATATGATCACCAATCTGAAGCTTTATGTGGCCAGCGACAACTATCATTTTTATTCCTGTATATTACATGATGTAAAAGCGCTCTGATTCAAACATTTCATTATTTTCCTGTCAGGAAGCTTACTGAAACTTAGATGTTCTTGTATTATTTGGTTAGTCAGTAATCATTGGACAGTTATAAAAATAAATCTTTATCTGATTCAGAAGAACATGGGGAAAAATGTAGCTACTGTTCCCTAAACTGAATGCAGTGTATTTTAAGGACTCTATTAGGCACTTTCTACTGTATAAGACACAATGTGCCTTAAAATTCAATAAGTAATTTATAACGTTGTTATTGTCTATTGTTAATTAGAGTGGATTGTCTACTGCTTCTTTCCCCCTATTTGGTAATTCTCAACGTCGTCAGTAAGAACTGCGCCATTGTTCTTGGAAATGATTTACAATTTTTCTTCATGACCATGATGAGTGAATACTAGTGGGCTGGAGACTTCATTGCTTATGTAGGCTAAGCCAAGAGCTTATGCAGCAGTCAGAGTCCAAGCCAAGAAAAATCAAAGACACTTGAATCCAAGAGCAAGCTAGATTTATATTCCACTGAACTGTGCTGTATCTGGTTCCCAGCTTATGACAACACCAAGAGCCCCATCTCCAGTCATGCTCACCAGCTGTCAGTCCTCAGCAGGTGCCAATACATTCTCCATCCCATTTCTGCACCCCCCGATGGTGGCCCCTAATTGCTATGGAACCTTGAGATGTCTCCTTCCTTCTCTCCTCTCTGACTGTATCAATGGGTGGAGTAAGGGCTGATGTCACCACAGGGTGGTGGAAGGAGATCGCCCATGGCCCTGGTATTCTATCTACTGTTGGGCCCCTTCACTTGTCCCCATTTTTACTAGGACAGGGCGTGGGGTCCCCACTCCTTGCCAGTGGGACCCATGACCACCTCTAAGGCATTGTGGAAAATGTCCCTCAGGAGACAGGTTCATGGGGGAGGGGGAAGGGCCTCCTAATGCCCCCACATTTTATCTTTGTCCTGAAAATTCTAACACTAGCCCTGGGGGGAGTCAAACTAATGCTAGAGGTAAGTGAATGAATGAACTAATGAATCACCACCATTTTGCCTACAGCTAACATATTACACAGTTCTATTGGCTGTACCATGGTAGTGGTACAAGGGGGAAATATTCTCATAGGTATTAGACATTTGGGGTTTCTCAGTTTTCAATACAATCAGTGGATTCCTTCTCACTGAGACTGAGAATATTCTCCTGTTGTTTTGGAATTGATCGAATTAATTTTTTCAAATATTATTGCATTGACGACAACCAAAGGGATGCTATTAAAAAAACCTTTGCTTAGCCAATAAGGTATCTTGATGGCATCATATCAAGTCTGACATGTGCTAATATAAGTGTGTGTGTGTTTATATAGTTATATCTGCCTTTCTGTCTAGCTAATTATCGTGGACCTTTTGACTGTGAAATGTCATAATTTCTCAGCTATCTAACCCCAGCCATTATCCTCATTTTTATTTTTGCAGACTCTCCAATAAATACTCAGGTAACCCTTCCATCATGGCAAGATTTAAGACAAATCTTTGTAGATATTATTGGGGTTTCCTTGCTATAATTATTTCTCGATCCATCTGTGTTTTGTACTGTAGTGTGGGGTTCAGGGTGGATTTTGGAGGGATTTTGGAGAAGTGTTACCCTGAGTTTCTCCTAGGAATTAGCTCCACCATGGAGTCAGGGATCCCCATAGGAAAGCTTAAGGCCCTTCTTAAACAGACACTCTAAAGACGATAAAATGGGTGTTATATTTTATTATACATGGTACAGGGCAACACTGCAGCCCTGAAACATGGGCCCTTTTCACAAGAGATTCCTCTACCCAGGTTCGCTGGGTGGAGATGGGTGGAGGCGTCTGTATAAACACCACTTGCGGTGGGTGTAGGTGTCTGCATGCTCTCGCGCAACACCCATCTCCACCCACCACCCACCCATGGAGCAATGGACTCCACTGCCGATTGCTCATGGGGAGGGTGGTGGGTGGAGATGGGTGTTGCGTGGGAGCATACAGGCACCCATACCCACTGCAAGTGGTGTTTACGCAGACGCCTCCACCAGAGAAGCTGGCTGGAGACATCTCATGTGAAAAGGACCCATGTTGCAGGGCTGCAGTGTTGCCCTGTACCACGTATAATAAAATGTAACACCCATTTTATCGGTGTTAGTCTGTGTAAAAAGGGCCTAAGTTTCCAAACCCAAAAAAACACAATAGACCATTATTATGACTAAACTACTACAATTTATTGCCCTGCCACACTGGCTTACACACTACTATAAAAGCACTATGAAAGCATGCAAAAAAGGTTGTTGATTACAAAATATCTCTCACCACACAGACATTGCAGGTCCCAAAAAGGTTGTCCAGAGTCTGTGGGGTCCTGTTGTGGAAAATAAGATGTTAACTTGATGCTATGCTGGAGACTTGTTAAAAATTAAAGTAAAAATAGTAAAAAATAAAAGATAGAAAAGATTTTCTTTAGAAAAATATTAAACAAAATTTGTTTAGAGGTTGAGGAACATGGAATCCTCAAAAAGGGAGGGGAAAAGACAGAGAAGCACTTGGGGGGATCTCTGTTCACAAGGCTGAGTAAAAAAAATGTGAAAGAAAACAGTCCCATTTGGGACCAATACAGTGTTTCCCTAAAACAAAGGTAATGTCTGCAAATGGGGACAAAACCTTAAAGAAAAAGAAAAATTGCTGTTGAAAAATGGGGAAAGATATATATATATATATATATATTTTAAATTACTTTAGGGCAAAAAGAGAAATGGCTTGAAAATAGTGAAAAATGAGAAAAATTAAGTTAAAAATAAAAATAAAATGGCTTGAAAAGAGTGGAAAATGAGAAAAATAAACTTAAAATGAAAATAAAATGTAAAAATAAAAATAAGAATAATGAGAGAAAAAGAAAAAAGTAGCCTTAAAGTAACTTTAAAAATAAAAAATTAAACACTTAGGAAAAGATAGCAAAAGGTTAATTTCAGATGTTACGCGCTCCCGGGTGACCACAGTGGATTCCCAACCATGGCTAGCCACCCAACCCCGACCCATGGTTCTAACAGGCCCCAAACAGACATTATGGGAGAGGGACCAGGGCAAGGAAACAGACAACCAGGCCACAATCCAGGATAGTGCAACAGATGTGACACCGATCCCAGACCGTTGCAAGAACCCACCAAAGCCACCAGGGTGGGGCAGGACATAGACATGGCAGACCAAGGGCAAAGGAAGCCAAAAGCACCACAAGGCACCGCCCATGCGAGGGAAATGGGAAAGGAGGTGGAGGAGGGAGGTGAACATCCGAACCGCGCACACACAACAGGGAGAAGGAAGCCATGGACAGAGCTGAACACAAGCCACAGACACGCTGGTGAGTATACACACAGCCAAATGGGAAAGAGAGCAAGGGGAAGGCACACAGGAGCACATAAGGGTGGATGGGGAACACCACACTGGGCAGCCCAACAGGCAGAGGCAAGGACACGGGAGGGGGGCGTGTTTGAGGCCAACAATGGGCAACAAAACAGGAGGGGGCCAGGGCCGGAACAAAGTGGGACATGGGGGCTGGCACCCAACACCCCATGGACAGCATGGGCACCAAAAAGCACCCAACAGCAACACAGTCTGCTATACAGAGAGGGGTCCACAAAGTGACAGAGCAGTGTCACAGGGGACAATCCAACAATATGAGGAAGACAGTTGGGAGGGCAGAGGCAGGTCCCAACAGCAAGACAACTGGTCCCAGATGGTACTTCACAGCCAGCGAGGGAAGCGAACCTCAAGTCGCGGACAGCTGATGGTACCGCTCCCCCCACCCCCACGGAGATGCCGGGTGGTGTAAGCAAGGGAACCCAAGTCACAAACAGTCACGGAGGCATCATGGGAGTGGGGGTGGGGGCTGAGCACAGACACTGGCAGGGAGCCAACTGAGCAAGGGGTGAAAAGGTCCATGGGGATCCCCAGTACAGGTCTGCTGTACAGAAAGGGGTCCACACGGTGACAGAGCAGTCACAGGGGACCAGCCACCAATACGAGGAAGACAGTTGGGAGGGCAGAGGCAGGTCCCAACAGCAAGACAACTGGTCCCAGATGGTACTGAACAGCCAGCAAGGGAAGTGAGCCTCAAGTTGCGGAGAGATGATGGTACCACCCCCCACCCCACCCCCCCAACACAGGGATGCCAGGTGATGCAAGCAAGGGAACTCAAGGCACAAACAGTCACAGAGGCATCATGGGGGTGGGGGTGGGGGCTGATCATGGACACTGGCAGGGAGCTGAATGAGCAAGGGATGAAAAGGTCCACAGGGATCCCCAGTACAGGTGTCAGATAGCAGCTAACAGCTGACCAGGGGGCGGGTCACAGAAACGAACCCCAAGGGTACAGATAATATAGCGGTGCCACACAGACGGTCCCGTGGTGCAGGTGACCTAGCACAATTGAGCGGAACGGCGGGACCAGATGGAGCCAGGACAGGAGTGGGTCCACAATGGGAATGATGTAGCAAGTCACAGAATGGAAAGTTCAGGGAGGTGCAGAGAGCACCCGGCGGAGGTGATAGTCAGGACACAGATGACCCCGGGGTGCCACACAGATGGCCCTGGGGTGCAGGTGACCCATCAAAGATGAGCAGAATGGGGGGAGCAGATGGAACCAGGACAGCAGTGGGTCCAGAATGGGAATGATGTAGCAGGTCACAGAACAGAAGGTCCAGGGAGGTGCAGGGAGGATGCGGTGGAGGCAATAGCTGGGACACAGATGATCCAGGGGGGACCTACATCCAGCTGCATGGGGTCATGAAGGGGGGTGGGACAGGGTAGCCCAAGAGATTAACGTAGTGGGGCCACTGCAACATGCTCTGGAGATACTCCATCCGTGCCATGTGGTGGGCAACAAGATAATAGGCCTCAAAAGGATCGGGACCATTGAGCCTAACCTGAATATCACACGGGACCACACCTCAGACAGCGCTAGCAGCTCGGTTCCGGTTGGATCGGGCAAGGCATAGTCAGGAGAAGGGGGCCACAACAACTGTCCGAGCTCGAACAGGTAGTAATACGATGCCCCACAGGAACGCTGGTAGCCACGGGCCCCTAGGATGCAGCAGAAGCAGGACACAGCCAGTGCAGGGCTGCCCTCTGCCAGAGAGGTCTGGAAGCCAGACAAGGCACAGACGGAGAGAGCTGACATCATCTCAGGAGCAGACCATGACACCAGCGACCCCCTCAGCTCTGAAATGCGCCCATTCAGAAAGGGACGGAGGCCCAGCTCCACATCATGGCGCCGGTACTCGCAAGCGGTAGCCCCATATCCAAAGTGGCGGAGCCACAAGCTCAGACACTGATAGGCATCAGGGAGGGTAGACAAGGAGCCAAGGAACAGTTGAACACCAGGGGAATGCCACAGGTCAGCTAGAGCCATGGTCTCCCTGTAGGTCCAGCAACGCGGACTGGCTACAGAACTGCTGAGCGGGAGCTCTGATGCAGCAGCAGCAGCCATGGTGCATCTGGAAGAGGGTCTGATAATCAAGGACAGTGGGGCCCCTCAAACCATGGTAGGCAGGGGAGGCAACCAGGGGAGCTCCAAGGCCATGTGATAAGGGTAAGGGCAGCACAATGGGACGGCAGAGAAGCAATGCATGGGGACAGGACACAGCACAGCTGCAGGAACTCAAGGTTAGAGATGGCCTACACACAGAGAGCAGTGATACTCACACAACGTTCATTCGCCCTCCACGGCCCCATTATGCCACCTACATGCCGAGGCCACAGCCCTCCCCATTCCTATGCACCCGAGCACCCCACTAGGTGGTAGCAACTAGCAGCAGGGGGCATGGGACCTACAGGAGGAGCCCCCCAGTACAGGTGAGCGGCCCTGTGCCACCAGTAGCACCTGGTAATGCATAGCCCACAACCAATTGGCGCAGCACCTGGGTCCAGGGCCCAATGGACAGTCAGTGGCACATGGGCATGTGCTGGCTCCAGGCCCCTTATAACGAGCCACAAGCTGCAGCTCAGCAGCATGAGCATGCCTTGAAGCAGTGTGCCTGACACCACTCGGTGCTCCTGGGGCACTTACCAGCTAAGGCCCTCGCAGGTACCTGACATGGATGCAAACCAGCGGGGTGCCTGCTGGCTCCCACTGGAGATCATAGCTGAGTGGTACCGCCAGCACACCGAGCTCCAGCGGGTCACCATGGACCTGCTCAAGATGTACACTGGGGTGCGTGAATGCCTGGCCCAGTTAGCTGCATCCAGCCTGCTCGCTCACCACAGGCACTGCCGCATTGAGGCCATGCATGCGCACAGCATTCCGCTCTCTGGGATGTACCACAGGGCCCTGCTAATTGCACACACCCATTTTGCTGCCCTCAGGCAAGCAGCTTCATGCCACTACTGGAGGAGGGCGGCCCTCTTCAGTGCTGTCATGCTCGCTATGCCCATCAACAGCCGCCTCTGGACCATGCCCAGGGCCCAGCAGTGGTGGGAGGGGGCCCTGACACAATGGGACAATGCTGCTTGGAGGGTACACTTCCGGATGGACCATCATACCCTCCTGCAACTAGTAGAGCTTCTGCGGCCCTGGCTGGAGCGGGTGGGCATAGCTGTCTGGGCCCTGGCCACCCCATATTCCTGCCGTTCCGTGGCTCAACACTGTGGAGTGGGTCTCACAACCGTCACTGGCATCATCCGTGACTTCTGTGAAACTGGGGAGGTGGTCATCCTCGACCACGTGATCCAGCTCATGGATCAGGGGGCTGTTATGACCGGCTTTGAGGCTACTGGGTTCCTCAACTGCCTGGGCACAATCAATGACACTCATGTGGGGAATCCTCCGACCCCCCCCCACCTCCCTCACGATGATGCGGCCGAGTACATCAACAGGCATGGTCACCACTCGTTGCAGCTCCAGGCTGTTGTCGATCACCAGGGCCAGTTCACTGACATCTTCATTGGTCACTCTGGCTGCAACCATGATGCCCCAGATCCTCGCCATCTCCCCCCTCTTCGCACGGATGTACAGGTGGGACTATGCCAACATGCGTATGACCTTGATCGAGGGGGTGTTGATTCCCCCCTGCATCATTGTGGACCCGGCCTATCTGCTGCTCATGAAGGCCCATCCAGTGGCCCAGATGGAGACCCTGTACAACACCCGGCTGTGCACTGTGAGGACCGTGGTCAAGATGGCCTTCAGTGCCCTCAAGCAGAGATGGAGGTGCCTGACTGGATGCTTGTACTACTCGGTGGAGACATTCATCCTGGTAATCGGTGCCTGCTGAATGTTGCACAACATCTATGAGACCAATGGAGCGGCCCTTGGGTATCCCAGGCCACAGTGGCCAACTGACCCCATTCCGCTATATGTGAACATAACAAACCACAGGGAGTACCGTTATGCTAAGAGGATCCAAGCAGCTCTTACGAGGCACATAACATGGTTTCCCCAGGTCTGAGACTCCCGGCGTCTATGGGGCAGGACCCCTGCCATGCCCATGCCCGGGAGTGCCCGAGCCTCACCTGTTGAGCTCAGAGTCCCCGGCGTGTGTATCAATGAATGATGGATATGATGGTTACAGTGAATAAAGGTGTCTTTATTATTTTTACAGTGACCCCCGTGCCCTAATTCCCCCTCCCCTTCTCCCAGCACCCCGGGCCCTCCTGCTTCCTGGGGCGACCTCTCCATAGCCACGTGGGCTGCTCCTCAGTCTACGAGCTACCCTCGCCCACACTGGTGTCCCCCTCCAGCGCTTCCTGGCTCTGCGCGGGCTCCTGGGTCTCCCCTGTGGCTGCTGTTGGGGGCTGGCCCAGGCCCAGGACTGCTGCTCCTGCTATACCTGGCAGGGTGGCTGTTGCCATCTCAGCCACGGCAGGATGGGGAGGTGGATGCATGGGCCCTGTGGTTGTGACTTCTCCTGCTGCTGTGGGATGGGCACCTGCGATGGGATGACTGGTGGGTGTGGGGCTGCAGCTGGTATGACGCCCAGGGGTGCTGCTGCCATGATGTAGACAATCATCATGCCTGCATGTAGCAGCAGCGAGGTGCCGATCTCAAGGGACCGGTCCAGATTCCGGGAGTGCTCAGCAGCCTGGCGGTTGATGGTGTCCATCAACCACTGTATTACCTCTATCTGGCATGTGTGGTCCCGTCTCTGCAGCCGCCTCTCCTTACACATCTCAGTTAGGAGGTGCCTGTCCCGTCCTTCCACCTGCTCCATGGCCCTGCTGGTTTACACCTCCATCGCCTCCCCCTGCTCCGCACTGGTCCTCATTATCTCTTCCACCAGGTCCTCCCGCCAGCAGCACACATATGCCCTGTGCTCTCTCATCCTCTGGGCCACTGCACTGGTCCCTCTCGGGGGCGGGCCGGCTGCCGGGAAGCAGACATGCAGGATACGGGTTCAGTTAGCTCGGTCAGACATCTGGTAGCTGCACATGTGCCCCCCCGGAACTGTGATGGGGTGGGGCCTGGGATGCCTACCCATCCCTCCCCCTTCCTCTTGGGTGGTCAGGTCCCCTCCCCTCCATCCACACACCTGTGACGTGCTGCCCCTCCCCTGTTCCCTTGTGGTCACCCTCAGTGCCCCGCCTGCCAGCCCTGGCCAACAGTCCCCGGGGTACATGTGGGTCAATCCGCTCCCCCTTGGGCCGCCACCCTCTGCCGGCCCGTTGGTCCACCCCCTGCCCACTCACCTCACTCAACTCGGTGCTGCTGCTGCTGCTACTCCCCCTTCGCCTTCCACGGCAGTGGTATTGGTCCTGTGTGGGAACGGCCATGGGGGTGTGGCATTGGGGCTTCCCCCTCCCTACCCCTATGTCCCACCCGCTCCCCCATCACCCTCCTGGCCTCCAGTTGGCCCCATCCCTTCTGCTTACCTTTTGCCACATGTTCCACCTCTCCCGGTGCCCATTCCCCCTCCATTGCTGCCTCCTCTCCCTCGGTCGCTCCTGCGGTAAGGAGGGGTGATGGTGGTTATTATAGTTCCCTGCCTGTTGTTCGTCCCCTGCTCCCTCGCTGGGTCTGTTCAGGCCCCTGTGCTTTCTATTAGGGATATGTGAATGCGGTTCGTAAGTTCAGAGTTTGGACCGGACTCGAATAGTTCGGTCGACTGAACTGAACTTTCGAATCGAACTCAAATTCGACCAAAATATTTGGTCGAATTCGAACCAGTTTGGAAAGCCAAAAAACCCAGTTTTGAATGTACAAACTTGGTTTGGAAGTTCGGAATTTGACTGAACTCGAATAGTTCGGTCGACCGAACCGAACTTTTGAACCGAACACGATTTTTGAACCGAACCGAATTTCTGAACTCAGTTCTCTTTGCACATCCCTACCTTCTACACCCTGTTCCTACCTCCTATGTCCATTTCTGAGCCCTCTGTGGCCGGCTGCTCGATAGGACTCTGCTCGCAGTGCTCCCCTCGCGTCCAGTGGCTCAGAGTGACCAGCATGTCATCATTGAAGCCCGACCACAAGTGTGGTAGTGGGCTCCTCGTGCCTGACCATGATGGGTGCCTACTGGTCCCCAAGGTCCCGGGCCATTCCTCTTGGGGTACAAGTCTGGCAGTGTCTGTGGGTGTACCCAGTGCTGCCATGGGGGGCGGGATGTCCTCCCATGTCCGTCCCTATGCCACGGCACTCCCTACCAACTGGAGGGCCATGATGAATCCCTTCATGTGGAGGATTCTGTCTAGGGAATCATAATAGGGAGCAGTCCACGCTGTGTGACCAGACCACTGGTTATTGACCTTTATGTGCTTGTAGTCCCTTTTGAGTTCCTTGGCCTTGGACTGGCACTGTGCTGCCAAACTCTGGTATCTGACCTCCCCCATTTCCCTCACTATCAGGTCAAACACGTGCTTATTTTTCTTGTTTACCACGAGCTCCACCTGGTTTTCCAGGGACCCCCAGATCCTGATGCAGTCCTGGCTCTCCTGAACTCCACACTGTCCCCCTCTCTGGTACCTCTGGTACCTCTACAGGCCCTCTGGCTCCTGTGCTGCTGCCACCGCCTCATCCAGCTCCTTCCTGCTGGTGTCCTGTGGTGGTTTCGGGGCTCGGGCACATTTCCTGGTCTCTTGGGTGGACATGGGGGGTTGGGTGCTGTTGTTGTGCTGTTCCTGCCCCTGGCCTTCACCCTCCCATCCTCCCTCTGTGGCTGTCTGCTACCCTTTCACCCCTGCCCCCTGGCTGTCCCATTATGGTCTACTTACCCATTTGCAGGGGGCCTCCGTCCCCTGTTCCCTATCCCCCTGTGGGGTGGGTTGCTTTGGCTCCTGCTGCTGCTGCTGCTCCTCACATTCCATTGCTATCCTGTCTCTCCACTCTCTCTTCCTGTTTTGCCACCTAATTCCCCTGCTGCAGTGTGCCCTTTAAATATCTCTCCTTGTTTCATTTGTTGACTGTTGCCTGGCAGCGATGCTGCGTGCATTCGCCATGATGTAGGATCGTTCTGTGGGATCGCACCTGGCGGTTGGTTGCCATTCAGAAATTACTTTTGGCCATTTCCCAGTGGGTATTGCATTGACCACGGTCCTGGGCCTGGGTCCATCTCGATCTCCAGATCCGTGGTTTTCCTTGGCCCCTACATGTGATTTGACTGTGGTGAACATCTGGATGCTACCAAACAGACGTTCAGGACTCATTGGCTGTGCTGGGGAATTGAGTGTGGTTCACTGTGGTTGACTGTTTTCTCATAATGTCTGAAATTACCCAAAGAAAAGATTGGAAAATAAAAGAAAAAGAGTTGGGACAGAAAAAAACTAAATCCCACAGGTGACTTGGCCCAGCAGCACGCTGGTTAGCAAGCAAGCATCTTCCTCGCCTTCTTCTTATGTTAACAATATCTTGCCAGTCTTATAGGATTTCTGAGAGTCTTTCAATATGGCTGCCAGGTGTTCCTCCAATCAGTAGCTAGCAAGTCAGGGGTGACTTGATTTTTCTCCAATCACCATGAAGTTTGCCTCTTGCCAAGTGATGATGCAAAATAAACTTCCAAAAGATGTTTTTGGCTTCCATGTCTCCATAACCGTATCTTCTGCTTGGTTATTTTGACTTCACCCCTCCTTACTTCTGTGAACCAAGACCCTGGTAACCTTTTACCGGTTCTGATCTTTGTCCCACTTCAATAGAGTCTATTAGCTCAAGAGAGCTCTATGAAACCCAATGGAGTCTATTAGCTTCACTGAAGTTTTAGTAAATTCTATTAATTTTACATAATTTCCTACAGGGATTCTTTTCAGGAAGTTATTAAAGAACATATGTTATATCTGCCTTGGTCCTACTCACTTTAGAAAGAAATTCCTAGAGCAACACTGATTTATAAGATTTTGAGTTTCTCATTAAGACACAATTCAAAGGAACAATTATTTATTCTTCTAAATGGTATACTTCAGTAAAATTTGAAGCCAGACTTTATATTGAAATAAACTTCAATCCACTAATTAAATGCATTATTTTTAATGTCTTTAGTCTCTAATTTCTCCCCTAGATTTCCTAATCTATACAGAATTCTTTCATTAAAATACCTTACAACAATTTGGAATTTACATTGGGAAATATGTTCATTAACACTACTCCAAATTACAGCCTTAAAAACCCTTATTTAGCTTAAAAATTAAACCTATTTCAGTATTTGAGATATGACTGAAACAATAAAACACCTTTCCTGCGGGGTGGCAGTGTTTCTCTATTATCAATATTACTGCTTCATTACATGTTTTTAAATCCTTTAATGTTATGAGAAACTAATATCTTCCAACCATATTTACTGCATTCCAATCCTAATGAAGTCAAAATAAAATAGCTGGACCAAGGACTTAAGGACCAATAGAACAGCTGGACCAAGGACCAAGGACGTAACCAATTCAGTGAAAGGTTTGTACAGCTAATTGTACACCTGTTAGGAATGGGAAGCATGATAAGAAGAGGGGCTAGAAAGGGCACACAGCCACACCCACAATCGCTGAGATGAACACCGACTGGGGAGAAAGGGAATCCCTCAGGATCTTTGTTGGCCCAATAACTCCCATATGGAAGAAGGCCAGATCATCACAGGGAAGGGCTGATTGACTGTAAAGCTCCCTGAGCCACACGTTGCTCCACAAACATCCCTCTCTCACACACCAAGGGGAATAAAGGGGAGGGTAGATGTGGATGGGTGAGGACCAGGGTTGTAGGCCAGGGAGGAAAGGGAAGGAAGGAACCCGCACCCACACTCAGGAACACAAAAAGGGGGGCCCCCAAATCATGAGAAGAGAAGACAAGGCTACACCATGTACTTTACACTCCAACACGGTCTTGCACTCACTCCATGCACTCACGCTTCACACCACACACACTATCACTCCACACTCGCACGTCACTTCAAGTATTCTCCAAGAATCCACACAGGGGGCCAGTCCCTATAGTACTCTGATCACCAGCAACGCAGTGCGGGGTGTGACTGCCTTAAGTACTCAATGCTGCCACACCCCACCATGCCTGCAAGCGGACTGAACGCCATGGCGCTTCTGCTGCCTCTGCCCCACTGGGCTCATCTGCAGTGCTGCCTCACTCCTCCCCCTCCCTGATTCCTGACAGCAGTGCTGGGTTTGGAGGCCCTGCCCCTGCCGCACTGTCATTCAGCCTTCTGGGACTTCCCGGGCCCCGCCGGAGCCACTGCGGTCGTCTCTGCCACCAGCACCGAACATGACGCATCATGACAACAGCATGCCATAGATCATAGGAAAGGAATAGAATAGAAAGAAAAATGAATTCTATGGCCTATTCTGAAACATGAACACTTTAAATCTATGATGGATTTTATCCATAATTAGGATGGAAAAGTCAATCTCAGACCTGAGTAGGCCCTATAAGGAATCCCTCTCTCTCAGCTGGGCACCTCCTGGGCGCCCCAGTTAATCCGGGTTGCTTTCAGCAAACACAGCAAACAACCTGGCTAAAAGATGTCACCTGTTTTAAAGGCTATGACTTCTATTGTCATACCATTGCCCACTTAACAAAACACCCACTGCTTGGGGTCAAAGAACTCACTCATATATGTTAAAAGTTAATAGTTTAAAATTGCTGATAGAATTTAACATAGGAACGAAGAAAACCGGGGTTTCTGGGCGTACTGCCAACAAATAGATAGGAAAAAACATGTTTAATAAACATCTTTCAGTACAGAAACGGTGGCACCAAAAACTGACTTGTCTTTCAGCAAAAATGGTTCAGTCTTTCAACTGAAATGGGTCTACTAAATTTTTATCTAAATTTCCTAGCTACAGAAGGAACAAGGCAGGGAAAGAGTAGCATAAATGCATTTAGTTCATGTATTCAGATATTGTGTCCAATATCAGATGCAGCATCGATGAATGTGGCATAAAGGACACTTGAGGAGAGAAGAACACGTTAACAATCATTTTAAGTACTTGAGGGAAAATATTAAGTGCATTGAATGGCAATATTAATCAAAGAGGTAAATATTTTTTGTTTTAACTTTTTTAATGAATGCATGGCATTTTCATTTCTTAAAGTTGATTTAATAATTCATATTTCAGTGTTGTTCAGATACTTTATTGAGAACAATTTGATGTAAGAAATCAGAAACCCAAGGAAGTTAGTAGGAAAAACAATAATATTGCATATGATTCTGTTTCAGTGACAAAACAATGTCACAAATCTTGATGGCACAATCCTCCAGAACTCCCATTGACTTTTAGAGTAGACAGTGATTGTGTGACTCTCTGTTGGACTCAGGAAATCTTTGGAGTTGGGGCACTTGGATCTGGACTGGGTATTCACTGTGGAGACTGAATAGGGAAAGTTAGTTGGCTACTGCTTAATCTCTTCCTGATGTATACATAGAAAAATTATGTCCGTGACAATCTGACATTTTTCAGGAGTGATAAATTCAAATGAGCAATTCTAGACAGAAAAGGGAGAAATAAACAATAATTGTGACCAGGGGTATTCATTATCTTTATTTACAAGATGTTCTTTTGTATAAATAAGGTTCAGGTTTTTTCTTTCAAATTCGGAGGTCTACTTCTTAGCCAGGAATCTGTAATTAGATGTACACTAGACAGAAGAGACGTGGAAGGAAGAGCTTGTAAGAAGAACACCCTTAGCTATAAAGTGCATGCAGTATATCAAAGGGGCAAAGATCAGTTTTCTGTCTGTGAACCAGTAAACCTTTAATATAACCAAGTCACTGTTGAATTATGCAACCTATATGTCTTGGGACTTCATTTGAATCTTACCAAATGCTCTGATCCTGACCTTTTCATGCAAGATAAGTCAGATGCAGTGACATTATCACATTGTATATTTTATTATTTTTATATTCATCACTTCTCAGCACTGTCTCAAAATTATGTCTCTGTCTTTATCAGCCTTCAAATGCATTAAACCATTATTAAGTAAGACACTGCACAGATTTATTAGGACTCTGTACTGCAGGAAGTAGGCTATGATAGTTTAGGTATTAGTTTCCAAGGCTCTGTCTTCATACTTATTCAAACAATAGGCACAGTGAAAACTTGAGGTGCAATCCACACTCATTAGAACCATAAGGATTTTCCAATTGTCTTAAATGGGTTTAGGATTGCAGTATTCGAGCTGAATCCCTTGTGTGCTGGTTTAGGCCCATTTGTTGTAACAATGGTGTGAACACTAGTTCAACAAAGGTTTTAGTAATTAGGATAATGAGCTAATCTTTGGGAAAAGGACAATATTTGTGCACAGGGACATTTTTCATGTCAGATCTGATGAACCAAAAGACCATATCAGTTGTTTAAACCTGCGGGTAAAATCCTGACACTACTAAGGGCAACTGCAAAACTCCCATTAACTTCTCTCTTTTTCCCTGAGTGGTGATTTTAGGTCACCACTATGGGTGTTTTTAAATGAGCAAGGCTGTGGAGGGGCAGGTGTCCATGGCCACTGAGTGGCACGGCTGCGGGCACCCATGTGTGTGAAGTGCATGTGGAGGGGTTCAGATGGGCTTATCCTTGAGTGGTCACCATGACCACACAAGCAACTGCCATGTACCCATGCCTGCACCCACCAGCCACACACACAGTTCAAATGGTATGGACATCCCCTCCTCCCAATCCCACCAATACTGCTAAACAGCGGTCCTGCTCTGGTGCCCCCACCCTCTGAAATGACGTATAGATGCAGAAAGCAAGGAGACCGCAAGCTGTAACAGACATTAACCACATCCTGCCTGTGACCAGGGGTGCTGCTGGATCCGCTGCCAGACACAGCCAACAATAGAAGCGGACATGCCAACGGAAACAGGGGGCGTGGCCACATAACCACCTCACCCCCAACAGACAGAGGAGTGGGGCACACCTCAGTTTAAGCATACAATGACAGTACTAGATACGAAGTGAACAACAAAACTTTAACAAGTACAGAACAGGAGCATAGGAACCAAGGCAAAAAAGTTACAGCGGAAAGAAAAGGCCCACATGCTTCACAAAGCACAGGCCACAGATCACCTGCATAAGCAGCCCATAGAGCACAATACTTGGGGGGAACGGGATCAAGGCACCAGCAAAGTATCAGTTGGGCTGCCCCACCCCCACCACAGAGAGACACACACTGGCAATGTGGAGGTCCTGGGGAAACCGCACTCTTGCAACACAGAGGGTGCACAGAAATACAGGAGGGGGGGGGGAAATACAGTCCAGGGAATAAAAAGTTCAAGCGGGACACCTGCAGTCAGGAACCAGGAAGCAGGTCCCTGCTCAGATGCTACTCAGAGAGGACGGAAGTCCAGAGTGCAAAGTTCCATAGACAGCTCTCCGTATCCTGGGTCAGGTGCTGTGAATGTCACCCCGCTCCGACCCTCACCACATGGAGGGTGCACACAAACACAGGAGGGGAGGGAAACATATGGTCTGTGGAATAAAGCTCAGGTGGGGATCAAGACCATGAGTGGGGTGCAAGGGAAAAACCGGCATTCTCAGCATACAAGGCCCCAGTGGTAGCCTGATGCCTGCATGTGTAAGGACACCAGACAGGTGGGGCTCAAAAGGATTACTAGCAGCAAGAGCTGACTGAACATCGGGGTGCATCCAGACTGCCTGCAGTAGGGGTGTGCACTTCGTTTTTGTTATTTCGATAATAGGTATCGCATGAAACTGAATGTTTTGTTTTTGGTATCGTTTCCATTTTCGTCAATGCATCTGTGTGATGGGCTCTGTGTGGGGGGGAAGGGGCATTATTATGAGATGCAGTCTACTGGTACTTCTGTCACTGGCACTTCTACCACATACACACAGCTCCCCCCCCACACACACACACATGCTGATGAAAACGAAAACAAAACCAAATTTTGGTTTTGTGTGATACTGATACCGACAGTGACAATGAAAAACAAAATTTTGTTATTAACAAAAACTAATAACTATAGTTTTAAAAAAATATTTATTTATTTATTTATTTATTTATTTATTAAATTTTTACCGCGCCCCTCTTGAAGACAGCTCGGGGCGGCTTCCAACAACAAAATACAATTTAAATAATCCAAACACTTAAAATACCATATAAACATTAAAATAACATATAAACAGGGCCTGGGATATAGCTTACTTGGGATCGGGGAATAAAACTCAACTACCCACCCCTCTCCCCAAAGACCTGGGCAAACAACCAGGTCTTGCATTTCTGCCAAAATACTAATAGGCTTGGGGCCAGACGGGCCTCCTCCGGCAGGGAGTTCCGGAGACGCGGCCCGGCCACCGAGAATGCCCTCTCCATTGTGGCCCCCTGCTTAACGCGGGGGACCTCCAAGAAGGCACCCCGGCAGACTGAAGGAGCCGCTCTGGGGTGCAGAGGGTGAGGCGGTCCCTGAGGTATGAGGGACCAAGACCGTGCAGGGCTTTGTAAATCAATACCAACACCTTGAATCTGGCTCGGTACGCTATCAGCAACCAGTGCAGAGCCCGGAGCACCGGTGTTATGTGCTCCCGGCGACCCATCCCCAAAAGGAGACGGGCCGCCGCATTCTACACTAGCTGCAGCCTCCAAACCAAGCACAAGGGAAGCCCCACGTAGAGCACGTTGCAATACTCCAGCCTCGAGGTGATGAAGGCATGGATGAGGGAGGCCAGGTCTGGGCCGAAGACGAATGGACACAGCCTCCGCACCAGATATAACTGGCGAAAGGCAGCCTTTGCGACTGCCTCCACCTGCCGCTCCAGGCTGAGGTCTGCGTCCAGCTTCACCCCCAGACTCCGGATCTGTTGAGCTATGGGAGGGCAAACCCCCCCAATAAGGGGGGCCAACACCTCCTTCGCTCTCCCCACCACCATCACCTCCGTCTTATCGGGGTTGAACTTCAGTCTGCTCTACCACATCCATTCCGCCACGGCCTCCAAACACTGGGATAGCACCGAGATAGCAGGGTCTGGGTCCGCTGAAAAAAAGAGGTACAGCTGAGTATCATTAGCATATTGGTGACAACGCACCCTGAACCCCCTCATGACTTTCCCCAGGGGCTGCATATAAACATTAAATAATAATGGAGACAGAATGGAACCCTGCGAAATGCCACATGATAAAGCATGGGGGCAAGATGTCTCCTCCCCCAGCACCACCCGCTGGCTTCTCCCCGAGAGAAATGAATGGAACCATTCAAGAACAGTCCCATCCAGACCCCCCAGGTCATGCAGCTGTCTCAACAACAGCCCATGGTCCACGGTGTCAAAAGCGGCCGAGAGATCTAGCAGGATGAGAAATGTTGGACATCCTGCATCCATCTCCCGGCTGAAATCGTCGACCAAGGCCACCAACGCCATCTCGGTGCCATAGCCAGGGCGGAACCCAGATTGAAACGGGTCTAGGAAACCGATGCTATCTAGATGCGCCTGGAGCTGGAGTGCCACCGCCCGTTCAATAATCTTCCCTAAAAAGGGAAGGTTAGAGACAGGTCAGTAACTGGCGAGGGCATCACGTCTAAAGATGTTTTTTTCAACAGGGGGCGCACCACAGCCTCCTTGAGACTGGGCGACAGCCTCCCCTGCTGCATGGACGCATTCCCTACCCTCGCCAGCACCGTCCCCAATGTCTCCCTGGAGGCTTTCACCAACCAGGATGGGCATTTATCGAGTTCACAACAAGTGGCCCTCACAGACCCCAGGACATCCGCCGCATCGGCCGCCGTCACTTCCTGACACTCCCCACACAAAGATGCACCAGACGAGGCCTCCATCACCTCCCGCTCTCTACGTACTGCCCCTAATCCGGCTGCAAAGTCGCTCTGAATCCGAGCGATCTTGTCCGCGAAGTAGCTGACAAATTCCTCACAGCGGGCCTGGGACACGTCCCCGTCCAGGCGGAGCGAGGCCAGACTAACCAACCCCCGCACCACCCGAAACAGCTCCACTGTACGGGACTTTGCAGACGCTATGAGGACAGAGTGATAATGAAAATGAAAATGAAAAAATAAAATTAATAATGACATGGGTCCCTGGTGCACACCTCTAGCTTGCAGGTCATGGGGCTCTGCTCAGGATGACTCCTCCTCCTTCAAGTGAGGACCCCAGCTGGTCCTGCAAGGTGTTTCTGCTGAAGCATCCAATTAGACACTCATGCTGAGGCAGGGAGTATCCCTGTATGATCAACAGAGCCATGGTGAATGACAGCACAAGGGAGGGACCGTCCGTTGAAGGTTATGGCTGAACTCTGGTAGCACACAGATCTCCACCAAACACTTGCTCTCGTTGGCCTCTCGGGGATGGGGTGTAATCCAGGAGGCCCAAACACCAGGAAACCGAACTCCCCTGCCCACTGAGTGCACTGTTGTCCACTCATATGATATCCAAGCTAGCCCCCCATATGCTGGCTATGGCTAATCAGTACATAGTCGATATGGGTCAGCTTATGGGTCAGATATCAGTTGCTGCCTGGACATCACCTCGAAGCCAAATGTCAGCAAGTGTCATGGTTAACCTCATACCCCAGGTCATGCCACAACTGGTCCCCGCGCCACAGCACAAAGAAGCACCTAAAGCACCAATTATGGTGTCCTGATCCTGTAGCATGGATATAGCAGGAGCCTGGAACCATACTGGAAAAGTGCTGATCAGCTCACACAGCTGCTGACACTATATAGGAGAGTGCACCAAGGTCACAAGATAAACACACAATGGAGCCAGTGTACAGTATCAGGGGAATGCCACTCACATAGAGCCAACTACAGACAGGGAACGTCACCATCTGGGTGAAGGAGCACAGCTGGCACAGTCAATGGGGGGACAGGAACCCCCATCACTGAACCATCACCACCCCGCCCCCGGGTCCAGGCACAGCCCATGACATGACATGGGTAAGGCAAGAAACATTGGGGTCATGCACACAAAATGATCACCCCAATCCCCTGGCCACAGTCTCCCTCCATTCCCTCACCCCTTGATCTAGGAGTGGTCCTTGCTTGCCCTGTTACATTGTTCCTGGCTCTGTTTCTTTTCCACCTATTCTGTACTTGATTCTCGCCTCTTGTCCTTCTCTGCCCACCTTCTGGACTTGACCCAGATCTTGCCCCCTCTTTGTCCAGACACAATTCTGCCTCTGCTCCTGATCCTACTTAGTCACAAACCCTGCCATATCTGATAGGTGGTGGCTCTGAATTTGTCAGTTATGTTTCATGGTTGCGCAAAGTTTTGTATTTGGATTAATACCATGAATACATCTTGCATTATTCTTTCAGTTCCATGGAGTTTTTAGATATACCAGTTCTAAATCCTGTCAATCACAGTAACAGCTGACATTTTTATATTTGTTTATTGGTCCTATTAATAGATTTGGTAGGAAAAGTTAACACAAAATTGAACAAAAATTACTATATACAATTAATTCTTTAAAATAAATTCATGCAAAATAATGATTCTACTGGTTTCACATTTGTATAAATGTAAAACATATTCATAGCACTGAGATTTCCTGGAACATCCCAGAGCTCTATTCCATCTTGCCACTCCTTCTCATAGCTCTGTTACTTCCCCTATCAGTTTCTTCCCATCTTCTTTGATTGATTTATTCATTCTTAATGTATATAACTTTTCTGTATAGGTGTGAAATTTATATGTGGATTTTAATATATATGTAAATTGACAAATATATTTGTAATTCCCTAATGTATGAATCCCTAACCCTAGAGCAGAGTTCATGAGCATGTATAAACTAAACTTTTTAGAGATGTTTTTGTGGGTTTTAATGTATTTTTATTGGATTGATGTTTTATAGTCTATTAACAAATTAAAAAATTAATCACAAAAAGAAATTGGTGGAAAATTGACATTGTTTTTATGACAATCTTTTGTTGAGAAAAAGGACTAAACCATACAATTTTAGAGATTTTGACAAATGAAAATATTTTAAGCATAGCATATTGAAAAAATATTTCTTTTCTATTAAAAAATAAAATAAAATCACAACTGGGGTCTTTAAAATAAATCCCCAAATAAGAAAGTAGACTTTCACACTTAACATAGAATTCAGAGGTTTTTGCAGTATTTATTTCTCAGAAGTACAAACATTAAAGTTGACTATATATTCCATATTCTTGTTTCCCAGAAAATGGACTAAATAGCACATTTACAATACAGTACGATCTTTCATGAGGAAAAGAACAAGTTCCATTTACATTGGTTCCTGCATTAAGGCCCTGATCTAAGATTGTTTGAGTTCATACATATCCTCCAACAGCACCTTTTTCCTAGTTTAGTAACAGGTTTTATTATCCTGTACCAGCCTGCCTGCAGTGTAAACAAACAAAGGAGATCATTAACATCTAATTAAACCAGTAGGAGAAAGTTGTTACTCCCGTGCCTGTTGTTTATTCATGGTGGGGGGCAAGGGTGGGGTACCTTTTCTCACTTTAACAAACTTTGGATAAGCACTGCTATCAAAGAACAAAGAAAAGTAACACTCAGGCAGGAGGGAGCTGTGTGCCTTGTATCAAGTCAAAGTAGCTTTATTAGGCGTGACCAATGGTCATAGCCAACAAACAAAACAACCAACAGGTAGTAATACTCATTCAAAAACATAATCACCTTGATAATAAAATAACGTTTACAAATAAATGAAGGTTAGGAATTTATATATCCATCGTTAACTTAAAATCAAGAAATAATCGACAAAGGGCAAAAGCCCGATTTTAAAAACAACTAACGGAAATAGTAATCTCTTCCTTATTGTCAAGTAATGCCATAAACAACAAACCATCATGAGATCTATCTGGAAAAGACAGAATAAACTCATTGAGTAGCTCGCGTCTAAGTTTGTCATAAAGCCGGCAGCTAAAGAGAATATGAGATGTCGTCTCTGCTTCTAACTGGTCATAGGGGCAAAGCCTCTGGGCGTATGGTGTCCCATTGAAATGGCCCTCCAAGATTTTAGAGGAAAGAGCATTGAGGCGAGCTCCCAGAAAAATCCTTCTGGCCCCGCGGGATATAGAGGCAGAGAGGTACGAGGTCATAATGTCAAAGGCCGGAGTCAAGGTCAAATAGAAACGAAGGTGCCTTGTGTGGGCAATCCTAGCCCTTTCCTCCTTCTGATCGATGTCCTGCCATCTACATAATACTTCCCTTGAGACCCCCCACCCCTCTTTCCCCAAAAGATAGTCTCTAGAGAAGCCCAGAGTGGCTAAATGGGCCTCTACTCAAGTCATCCAATGGCTTCTAAAAGAATCCTTCTCCAAAAATGGAAGCAATCCCCTATTTCCCAGGCTACAAACCCTCAACCACAGCTTGTGTGCCACAGCTCCAGGCCCAATATATCCAGAAACGCTGGCCCAGCTCCAGCCTGACAGCTGCATTCGGGGTACCGCCAGGGGCCCCAATAACGGAGCCCAAAAATTTGGATTGAACCTGGTCCAAAGAACCTATACCATATAGAGCCCACAACTCTGCCCCAAAGAGGAGCTGAGAAGTTGTCTTGACATTAAAAACTTGAATGGCCATTTTAAGAGCCGTCCCCACTCTCTGGACCAAGAGCGTACGCACTGCCAAGGAAGATCTTCTAGCTCTTGACATAGCCCCTTTTACATGGTGGTGCCATGCTCCTGATGAGTGGAAAAGGAGGCCCAGATATTTAAACAGACTAACCTGCTAACGCTGAGTACCCTTTATCCTCCAAGCATGATTGTTAGACCGGTGGGATTTGGCAAAAACCATTATTTTTGATTTCTCATAGTTGATTTCCATGTTTTTATTACTACAATACTGAACAAATCTCTGGAGTTGTCTATTGAGGCCCACCCTAGTTTGTGATAAAATAACCATATCATCAGCAAAGAGAAGGCAGCCGATATACCTCTCGGCCAGCTTTGGTGGAAAAAATTGCGATTGGGCTATCAAGGAGACAACATCATTGAAGTAAAGATTGAAGAGTATCGGGGCAAGTACACAGCCCTGTCTAACCCCATGCTTTACAGGCACCATCTCTGATGCTTGGCCTGAGGAGGATAGTTTGACCACCAGCCTGAGTCCTCATACAATTTCTTAATGAGGAACAGAAGGCACTTATCGATGACCAAATTAACTAGTTTGGACCACAGGAGAGTTCTATTAACCAAATCAAATGCTGTTCTCAACTCAAGAAAAGCAGCATATAGCTGCCCGTTCTTGGCCCTGTATTTCTCTGCCAAATGCATCAAAACCAAGCCATGGTCAACTACTGACTGGCCCCTCTGGAAACCTGCTTGTTCCGGACAGATAGTTCCGGAGGCATTGATACAATTTGTTAATTTCATGGCTAAATGCTTACCATACAATTTGCTGATGGAGGACAGCAAACTGATCGGCCTATAAGTGGCTGGAATTGTCCTATCTCCTCTTTTAAAGATGGGGACAACTATTGCTTGGTTCCAATGGGTTGGCATAATGCCCGAGCGGTTTATAGCCGTAAATATAGCAGCAAGCATGGGAATCCACCAGTCACTAAAGGTTTTTAATAGCTCCACAGGGATCAAGTCCCTGCCGGAAGCTTTATTATTTTTACAAGTGGCCAGTAGCTTAGTGACTTCCTCCTCAGTCACCTGGGCCCATTCTGGTGTATCGTGCATCCCTGACAAAGTCTCCTCTGGTGAATTCTGGGCCGCATATAAATTATAAAAATGGCTAAACCAATCCTGGGCTGAGATCTATGGCTCGTCTCTAATTGGTTCCCTAGTAATACCCCATTTAACCAGGTTCCAAAATTGTCTGGACTCCCTTTTTTTCACAGCTTCCAGTACTGCCTCCCATTTGGACTGATAATATGCCTGGCGTTTGACTCTAACAAGTCCCTTATAGGCCTTTTTAGCCTTAAAGAACTGGGAAGGCAACTTGGAAGACAACCCACGGCGGTAATCCTTGTAAATGGCCCGATAGGCACATTTAGCTTGGTAGTACTCTTTATCAAACCAGGGACGTTTCCTCCTGGGTTGAGCTCTATCCCTATAAACATAATGAGACTTCACAAAGGTTTCAAGTGGAGACTCAGCTGGTTAAAATCCTCCACTGCTTGCTCTGGGCTAGGCTGTTCCAATATTTGTCTACATAGGGCACTGAAAACCTCTCCCAGAAGGCAGGTTTCAAAAGGAAATCCTGTGATCTGGTCCCATTTGACAAAAGGAGGTCTCCCTTCATTTCTTGGGGCATTAGATTGAACTACAGGGTCCGTAACTGAATAACATCCCAACTCATCAGGGAACTGTAGGATGGCCTCTATTGGTAGATGGTCACTAGGAGGATATTTCCCACCAAGAAGTCCTTCAAGTACACTAGGAGATTAGAAGTAACCATCCCTAGATCTATAACACTTGAGCCCCTCTGCCCCAGATACGTAAACTCGCCCCTGAGGTCTGAACCATATGAGCCATTTAATAAACACAGGTCAAATATAGCCAAAATATTGGCCAACTTAATACCTGACTGGTTGATAATTAAGTCCTTGGATTGGCGTGAGCTGCTCAAGGTAGATTGGTAAAAATTAACTGAAGGGCAATGATCAGACAGTTGGACATCGGTGGCTCCAAGTCTAGCATTGAAGTCCCTGAGTAATAGCATTAAGGCACCCGGATAAGTGAGAGAAAGTTCCTCTAAACATGTTTCTAATTTATCCCAGATCCCATCACAGTATGTCTTGGCATTTAAAGGCACAACATAAATATCTAAGATAATCAAAACTACACCAGTCCATCTTAACACCAACCCCAAAATTGCTGGGGGATAATTAAAGGTGGACACGATCAAGCTTTTACACTCCACCCTCACAAGGGACACCAGCCCCCCCACTAGGTCAACCACCTCCTGTAGAGGTTGCTGGACTAGAAAAAGCTATGTAATCAGAGAGTTCAGGAGGGAGAACTATGGGTAAAATGGCCCAGGTTTCCTGACATACCAGGATGTGCAAGCCTCTGATCTAGTTAATGAATTCAACATTCTGAAACTGGGTAGCCCATCCTGCTATGTTCCAAGAGCCTATCCTCCATTGCATACCCCCTGAGGTCCCCAGACATCACGTAGTGCTAGGTAGTTGTTTGATCTCTGCAGGTTTTAGGTTTACATCAAATATAGGGCTTGGAGCACCTTGTTGTTTTGGGGATCTATCAGGCTGCCTAGCCTCAAAGCCTGCTAGCTGGGAAATAATTGGTACTAATGGGAGGAACTGTTGGATATCCATTAACAATGAGCTTTCCAGCAATACAGACTCAGTCACAGGAGATTGGTTAGGTGCCGTAAAGGCAGCCTCTGACTGTAACTGAGTTTCTGTCAGGGCCTCTGCTTTGGGTGCAGTGTGAACCACATTACCCTGGGCGATCCCCAACAAACATTCATTGATAGTTAGTTGGGGAGGAGATTTATCCTCTGGACTGATTTCCAGGGGTGCTTGAACAGTAGGGTACCCACTACTCAGAGCAGAAGCCACATACACTGTGGGTGCTGTTTTAACCACCATTGAAACAAGTGGTTTAACCAGGGTATCCCTCAAGACTTCCCCCACATAAACCCCCCAAGATGCAAACAGTTCTTCTAATTCCAAAATTCTAATAGCCACACCATGATCCTGAAAACCGATCACTAATCGCTGAGAGCGATAACGGGAGGGCAGAATTTGATAAAACCTAATAGCCTCAAAGGGAATATAGCCCATAAAAGCAGAGAGATGCCAATGAATTGCCTTCTTCATGGTCCACTGTGGATATACTCCATCTGGCAGTGGAACCACTCTAAAGGCCACTGCCCGCTGTAGGATCCTAAGTTGTGGAGTCTCGCTACAGCCAGTCCCTTGGACAGCCCCAGCACTCTTGGGGGGGAAACCCTTCTCTCCACCACAGGAGGATACTTTTGGCTGGGTTTGTACTGGGCTGGAAGGGCACTGATTATTGGTTCTCTCTATTAAAGAAGGTTTATAAGTTTTAATGTAGTCAATTATGCAAGACAACTGTTTTTGCTGGTCCAGCGTAACCTGATCAGTTCGTCCAACCTAGCCAAGAGTTTTTTAAGTAGATCCCCGATCAGAAAACACTGGTCCCCCAAGAGATTTGCAATTGAGGGCTGTTTTGGGGAGGGATTAACACCTAAGGAGGCTGGGTTAGCATCATCAGCATGGTCAATAATAGAGTCCAACAATGACAACAAGAAACTAGATGAAGAAGATACAGATGCACTAGACCGAGGGCCATTAATCGGGGACAAGGTCTTAGAAGAAGAGAGACCACCCGGTACCTCTGTAATACCCTGGGCATCAGAGGTGGTAGTAAAAAAGCTGTCCAACCTTTGCTGTTTTGCCTGGGCTTGACCCAGGAGGGATGGCCCAGGCTGATGCCACCTCTTCTTTGTCATATTGACCCCACACAGAAGTCCAAGGAGGATCGGCCACTCCCCAAATCAAATACCTACCAAACTAATCCAAACGGTCAGTCCCTCTGGAGAACACACTGAAACGACGGCCACCCTGCTGCCCCGCCGACACCCAAGGCCGCATGCACAAGGGCGTGCCCTTGCACGCGCAACCCTTAGGCGCGGCGCCGATGCCAGGCACAGCTCCACCTTTTATAGATCCAGAGGCAAAGGGTCCCAGCTCTCAGCTCTCTCAGTGGCCCCAGGTGCTTTCAATTAGCCCCCTGGCTGGGTTGGGGAGCCTATAGTCCACAATCAGCCCCACTAAAACTCTAGGGTGCTGTCATACACAGGGGGTGGGCAGCTGCCTCGGCAATCCTCCACTCTCCGGGCCAGTCTCCCTCTTTCCTTCCTCCGCCTTGTATCAAGATGAAAACTTAAGAAAAGATAGGAAGCACATGAGTGTGTTTGTGAGAGATGATTTTTTACTGTATTGAAAGGGACTGTCACTGCTTCCATCTGTGATCCTGTGAGGGTTTTTAGAAAAAAAACCTTTAGATCCAAAGCCACTGCACATATTTTAAAATTTTGACATTTTACTAGGCTGCCTAAACCATGGATGAAAACAGACATGACGCTAACCACCCTTTAACCACCCTTGGTGGTAATTTATGCATGTTTCAGGGCTGCATAGGGCACCAATATAGCCCTGCAACATGCATAAATAATCACCAAGATTGGTTAAAGGGTGGTTAGCGTCATGTCTGTTTTCACCCCATCAGTCCTGCATATACAAACATATGTGGATGCAGAACCTTTCACACAGACATCCCTTTTTTCCAGCTCAGCCCCAGAGTTAGTTATTGGGCTATTACAAATTTTCATAAACACATGCAAATTTAAGGTGGCATGAAGCATACCTATTTCCTTCTGTCAAATGGTGAAGGGTATGCACATGATGTGCATATGGTACAAAATGGGGGATTTCTATGCTCACTCTATGCAACCACCAAGGCCCTGATTCAAGGTCTGGACATGTGCATGAACCAACCTACCCCTTGAATGTATGCATGCACACACACACACACACACACACACACACACACAGAGTCCTCTGGCTCCCACACTGCCAACAGCATCCTCCACTGTATTCCTCACCTCTCCCTTTGCCAGGGGCACCGCTGAGCACTGTGGATCGGGGCCCAAGTGCACATATTACACATGTACAGTATGTGTCTCTGCTTTGAACACTTGGTGCTCATGCAGAACTTGGATTGGGCCTTAAATGATAGCACTGGTACCACTGTGCTAAAGGATCACACCTTGAGATTGTTTCATGGCTTTTGGGAGTTGAGGATTCTTTAAATACTGTTATTAACCTATATTCTGTTTATTTGTCCAGAATGATTAATTTCCTTGCCTCATCCTCTGGAGAGATTAATAATTCCTCACCCTAGGTTAATGAGATGATAAGACTCTCAGTGAATATAGGGAACATATCCCTCATTGTTAGTAGGTCTAAAAAGTAGTCGAAAAATAAAAGTGTTCAGCTATTTGTATGTCTAAGCCTAGGTAGACAATAAGGTAGTTCCAATACATCAAGCACTGAGTCAGTTTTAATTTACCCCAGCTTGCCTATGGGATATGGGGAACAGGGCTAGCTATTTTAGCTTGTATTTTGAATAATCAATTTTATATTCTTTTTGTTGACTCTTGTTGATACATGCAACATTTAATGTGATGTTATCTTATTTGTTTATTTGTAATTTTGTTTTGGCCATGGCGAATGCTAGAGCTGTTTAATAAATGGGATTGGATAATTTCCTTGCTGTATAATAGTGAAGATTTTTCTTTCATGTACTTCCTATATAATGTTGTTGTTGCTGTTGGTGGTGGTGGTGGTGTTTTTAGCATACTTCCCTGAGTTGTGTACTTTGATAGATCACCCACCTTATAAGGAATGCTGCATGCAGGGGTTCCCTCAATGTTGTGAACAATTAGTATTTCAGGAGTGGATTTGATCTTCAGGATTGAGATTTTCCTTCACCATATCAGATTTTACAGTATGCTGGAAATCTGCTTTGTCACTTCTTAACATTTTGTGACCTTACATTGTCAAGTGTCTTAAAATCACTGTTTGTTTTCTTATCTCTTCCGAAAGATTTCCCCGGAGCTAAACAGGGTCCTTTTAGTTGTTCAGTGCTAGAGACAAAGATTTTGTCCACCAAATGAAAAGAGAAAGGTAGGAATGGTACACAACAGCCATGCACCCTGCAAAAAATTATTCCCTGACTATGTGATGATGAGAAACATCAATACAAAATGCAAATACTTTGAAAATGAGGAAATCGAGAGGGCTTAAAAGATCAATACAAGTTGTGGAGGCTTACTTTTAAAAATAATAATGAATACATTTATTAAACGTCTTAAATTTCTGGAGGGAAATTTAGAATGTTGAGGAGAGTCTGTCAGATAGATAAGATTTAAGGCAGTCATTCCTCAGCTTTTAGTCTGTTTGACTTCACTCTAAAACATAAATATAATTTTATGACCTCACACAGCAACAAAAGCATGCAAAGTATATTAGATTTTAAGCAGGATCATGATCATGTCTAAAATGGCATGTCATCACTTGGGAACCTGTGCACTAGTATAAACTAAACATAAACCCATGATTAATTATGCATGTATGTGGGATCGAAAACTTACAAAGTTAACTTACAAAGTTAAGCGAAAGGAATCCCTCAAATATATTATTAGGATTAATGAGTTTTTCATTAGAAATGAAGCACATTCCATTTATGATGTGTTGGATACTTGCCTCCGCCCCACCCCACCCTCATCGGGTGGGTGGTGGCAGGCCTTTTGCCGTGACCACCAAGGGAGGAGGCTGGACGGCTGGGTGATTCCCACCTCGGGGTTTTTGCAGCCCCTGGAGCCGGGAAGTAACAGCTGCATGGCCTGGGGGGGGCGGGAATCAAGAACCACACCAGAGTTGCTAAGCAGCCCCAGCGGACTCGGATAGAGCCAGCGCCACCATGTGGGCCCTGCCCACCTGGGCAGAGCCTAGGGGTGGGTGAACAGATCGTGATTTGGGTTCAGCCATTTGGTTCGGTCCGGTTTGGTTCACCCGTTCGGTTCAGTCATTTGGTTTGTTCGCCGTGTTTGGCTGTTCGGTTCGGTTCGGTCCTGTTCAGTTCAGGTGTTCGGGAAAAGGCTCTCTGTGCAAGGAACGATGGCCCCAGACCCATGATGGCAGGTCCTAGGGCTAGAGTGGCAGATTCTAGGTATTGGCCACAGCCCTCCCTGCCTGATACTTGGCCCCAGAACCCTGATGGTGGGTCCTGGGGCTGGAGTGGCTGTTTCTTGATGCGGTGGAAAGACATTGCTTCAGTGTGAGGAATGATGGCCCCAGACCCATGACGGTGGGTCCTGGGGCTAGAGTGGCAGCTTCTAAGTATTGGACATAGCTCTCCCTGCCTCTAACATGGCCCCTGACCCACTCCAGCATCAGTGGGTCCTGGTGCTGGAGTGGTAGTTTCTTGATGTGGTGGAAAGACATTGCCTCCGTGCGAGAAATGATGACCCCAGAGGAGGAGGAGGAGGACGATGCCCATCCCAACTGTCCCTGGCATGGGATGGCATGTGCCACTGCATCATCACTCCTTGTCCAGTGGCAGCTCAGGGAATCCCAGCAGCAGAAGGTTAATCTTCAAAAAGAGCAACTGCTCCAACAACTTGGCCCCTAGTCTCAGGCAGTGCGGGGAGCAAATGTCCCCCACCACAGAAAACACCCACTCGCTGGGGACACTGGGCAGGACAGGATACCCTTGGCCACTTTCAACAGGGCTGGCCACATGTTGGCCTTGCTAGCCCAGTAGGTCAAGGGATCGCTGCTGGGATCAATGCATGGCTCCTCCTCCAGGTAGGTCTCCACTGCTGCTGAGGTGCCATCATACTCCCTGNCTCCAGGTAGGTCTCCACTGCTGCTGAGGTGCCATCATACTCCCTGTGGTATCTCTGGGTGGGCACCACCTGCCCACTGCCTTCAGCCATGCTGCTTGCCCTTTTGTGCTGGGCCCCATGCTCCCCAGAGTGGACTGCACACAGAAGGAGCCTGCACTGGTAGGGGTCCTGCTGCTGCTGCTGATCCTGCTTCTGGTGCTGCTGTTACCTCTAGGGCTGGGGTCAGGGATAAACCTAGATGACTGGAAAGGGGTCGCTGCTCCCACTCCTACCATCCCCAGGGGCATCCTGCTGCATGGCCTGCTCTGCCTGAAGGACTTTCTTCACCAGCATACTCTTCCGGAGACCATAGACCAGTGTCTCACGTGCCATGCTACCCTTGATCCTGGGGTCCAGCATGGTTGCCAGGACATATTCCTCCTGATGCAGGAGCTCATCAAGGAGCACACTCAGCCCCACCTTCAGCTTCCGTGCCAGGTAAAGCATCTCATCAGAGAACTTCCTGCCTGGAGGGCCACAATCCTGCCCCCCGATAATCTCGTCCAGGCTCCTCTTGAGACTATGGACCAGTGGGGTCACCCAGCTGAGGGTGGTGGTGGAGCTTCTCACGGTCTCTGTCACAGCCAGGAACGGTCTCAGGATGAAGACCATCTGAGCAATCATTTCCCATTCCTCCCAGTTGTACCCTGGATGTGCCTCGATGTCTGTGTCCAGTTCCACCTGATGCAGGGCAGCTTTCTGCTCAAGAAGCTGCTCGAGCATCAGGATTGTGTAATCCCACCTGGTTGAGACATCTTGGACCAGCTGGTGCCCCAGGGACCCTTTCTCGGCCTGCTTCTCCCAGAGGAGCTTCCTCCCCCAGTCAACCAGGGAGATAAGGGTGCCTGGCCCAATCCTCTTCTCCCCCAAGCTCAGAGCATCCTTCTCCATGAGATGGAGGGTGTGTGCAGCGCAAGGGATGCTTGTGAAGCCCTCATCACAGACTGCCTTAAGTATATTGGCCGCATTGTGCATGACCACACACCCCTTGGTGAAGGCCATGCCTGGAGTGACCCACTCCCTGACCATGGTGGCCAGGGCTGCCTCAAGGTTCCTTGACATGTGGGAGCTGTCCATGACTTGTGCCTGAAGTAGGGCCTAGGTGTACCCTGCTTCAGGACCCCTCCTGCCACTGTCAAGTGCTGCCTCTGGGTCCTGCAACCAGTGTGCAGTCACTGGTAGGTGTGCTGGGTGTTTCTGGTGGACCACAGGTCACTGGTGAAGTGGACCGGGCCTTCCCCTCCCCTGTCTCTTATACACATCTAGATGTGTATAAGAGACAGGACTCAGGGTGGAGCGGGAAGGCAGCTTAAGGTTGGGAGCCAGGAACCCAATCAGCCACTGGAAGCCCTGTCCTCCACAATTGACAAGGGCTGCCTATCCAGGGCAATCATCTCGGTCAACAGTCACTTCGCTTTCTCTTGGAAACCAGTACCATGTCGCCCTGCTGATGGCCTTGACAGATCCCCCCACACCAACTCCTCCATGGTGGACTGACGGCGCTGCTGGAGAGGCTCCCCTCCATGATGGACTGACGGTGCTGCTGGGGAGTCTCCTGTTGCTGTTCTTCCCCCCTAGCAGGAGGAATACAGCTCCTGCTGCTAGAGGCAGCAGTTGGTGCTGGTGCAGGACGCTTGCCTGCTGAAGGAACCAGGCACCTGGCTGCTGCAGTCGGGAACCTGCTTGCATCCTCTTCCCCTGCCTTCCTGCTGAGCAGCAGAGCACTGTGGCATGACTTTAAGTGCCTTGCCATTGCCATTGTCCACAGGTTGCTGAGTATCTGCCCACGCTTTATCACCTTTTCCCACACAGTGCACTGCAGCTCTCTGGGATCAACTGTCTGCACCTGCTTAAAATGGTCCCAGACTGAAGATTTTTTTCCCCCCTCCTTCCTTCTGGCCTACCCCGGGTGATGCACTGCTGCCAGCACTGCTGGGAGAGGGAGAACTTGGTGGCACTGGTGACACAGCTTTGGGAGGAGCCTCAGCCATCACCTCAGCTGAAGACATCTCCTCTGCAACACTAGTGTCTGCCTCTGACTCACTGTCCACATCACGGTGATGTCCCGTGAAGGGGAGTACTGGGACTCTGAGGCTAGACTGCCCGTGCCCGCCATGCTGCTGGCACTCTCCCTGTCCCCCCTCTATAGCTGCTAGTGCTGCTGCTGCTGCTACTCCTCTCCCTACTGGCATTGCCCAGGGATCGGGCCCTGCCTCTAGCAGCCGGGGTGGGATCCACCAGCTCTGGACTGCTAGGGATCACCTCAACAGTGGGGGACATAAGTGGCCCTGTAGCAACATCAGAAGCAGCACCAGGACCTGCTCCAGCACCAGCACCAGCACCAACAGAGGCAGACACAACCTCATGTACTGCAGGTCTTCCAGTGCCCTGTGTGGCATGTCCCTATGGGGCAGTGGAGGAGGGCACTGCAAGGAGGCGACGCTGAGACAATGAAACCTGGGGCCTTAAAGCAGGCCTTCTGAGTTTGGGGCGTGGTGATGTGCTCGGGCTACTGCTTCTGCCTGCTGCCACTTACAAACAGCAGACCGGCCTCTCATTCCCTTCTCCACTTTCCCCTCCAAAATAATGTTTTTATATTGCTTGTTTGTTTTTTAATAATTGTTTTATTTAATTTTTTTATCTAATATTATATATTTATAGTATATATATATACTAAATCTAACTGCTATTAACTATTCTAAAACCTACTGAACTAAATTGAATATCCTAATAATTAACTAGAAAGGCCTTGTCCTACAAACACACTGTATCTTAGGGATAGGCGAACAGAACCGAGTTCAGAAATTCGGTTCGGTTCGGTTCAGTTTGGAAATTCGGTTCGGTCCGGAAGATCGGTTTGGTCAACCAAATTATTCGACTTCGGTCCAAACTCCGAACTTCTGAACAAAGTTCGGAAATTTAAACCCCATTGAACTAAATGGAATATTACCTTTTAGGGATGGGCGAACAGAGCCGAGTTCGAAAATTCGGTTCGATCACCACCCCCTGTGGGCCAAAGAGGTGGCACTGCCCCTGGGAGGGACAGGCCCGTCAGGTGTCAGCCTCGCCACCCATCCCCCTCGGACAGCCGATTGCTACGCCATATGTGCCCCAGCCTTTAGGCAATATTGTCAGGCAGCCGCCCCGTCCTCCCCCCAGCGGGTTGAGGGTACACCGAGGTCTTCATCCCTATCGGGGATCACCTCCTCCTGAGCGCATTTGGCGTGGGGAATATATAGACATATTTGCCCTCCTGTTCAGCTATCCCATACTGGACCCAGCGGAACAGGATGACAAAAATGAGAGGGAATGTTTCAAGCGCCCAAAAGCCAAAAGGAACTGGTCAAACTGGACCATAGCCTTCTCTATCTACCAAGCGGTGATGATAAAGGTGTACCTAAGCCGGGCTGCTGATCTCCTCAAGTATGCCATCATAGTACAGCAGGCATATGAGGTTGGTCTTTCTGGGGCCTGACTGCAGTACAATGAGGTGTTCAGGCATTGGGCAGCTTACACCCCGGGTCTTCAGTGGGACTTGCATGTGAATGATCTGTGGCTCAATTGCATAAGCAGCATGGGCAATGCCCCCAGGTCGGACAGTGGCCATCTGCTGGCCAGGGGAGGTTTCACATCTGCTGCTGATTCCTTTCATGAGGAAGGAAAAAAGGCAGCAGGAAACACCACAGGGCACTGCTGGGAGTTCATCCAATCCGGGAGGTGTTCACGCCTGGCCTGCAGGTTTTGGCATACCTGCCCTAACTGCTCAGGGCATAATGCGGTGTCCGCATGCCCCCGCTCAAGAACATGTACTAGAGGAAAACCCAAACCTGGGGCAGCAGGAAAGGGATGGCAAGGTGGTGGGAGTGAGAGCTGCCCAGGTAAGAGCCCAAACTAATTAGGGCTGACCAGTTGGAGCTCACCCTCCAAGGGCACCCTTACCGAAAGCTGGTTAATTGTGTTATCTTAGGTTTTAAGTTGGGTTTTAAGATCCCGGCACTTAATGTCCAGCAGCAGTGGGTGGCCCCCAACCTGAAGTCTGTGGTTGGGATAGAAAAGGTGGTACAGGTCAAAATTGACAAAGAACAGGCAGAGGAGAGGGTGGTTGGCCCTTTCCTGCCCCCCTTCCCCAATATGGTGATTTCCCCCCTAGGGGTGGTCCACCAAAAGGCCTAGGGGGAGTTTCAATTGATTCACCAACTGTTCCACCCCTGGGGTAGCTCAGTCAACAACGCTATACCCAAAGAACTTACATCGGTTCACCATGCGTTGTTCAACTCAGTGGTGGCCCTGACTAGGCATTTTGGCTATGATGCCATTCTGACGAAGTGTGACATTAAGCCGGCTTTTCGTCTGCTCCCTGTCCATCCCAAGAGTTTTCCTTTACTAGGCTTCCATTTCAATGGCTGGTATTATGATTACATGGCCATGCCAATGGGTGTTCTATCTCTTGTTCAGCTTTCAAGAGATTCAGCTTCCTGGTTGAATGCATCATAAAGCAAAGGGCTGAGGCTGGGGAAGTCACTAACTATCTGGATGACTTCATCTTTATCGGACAGACCGGCACAGAAGACTGCAGGAGGCTGATGTGGATCTTTCAGCAGGTGGTGGAGGAACTGGGCATTCCCCTAGCAGCAGAAAAGACTGAGGGACCAGCCACTAGGTTGACTTATCTAGGGATAGAGATAGACATGGTTGCAGCTGTCTCCCGCTTACCCCAGGATAAGCTGAGTTCTCTTCAGACCAAGGTGGACGAGTGCCTAAGAGTAACCAAGGTTACAGTCCACCATCTTCAGTTGTTGCTTGAGAGCCTTAATTTCGCTTATAGGGTGGTGGCACAAGGGCGGACCTTCTTGTCCCATCTCTATGCCAGACTCGATGGCAATCCAGCCACTCACCATCACATCTGGATCACCAAAGAAATGAAAGACGATTTCGAGACTTGGGCTGCCTTTTTGGGAAATTTTAATGAGACTAGCTTCTGGAGGGACCAGCTTTTGTTGGAGGCTGAGCTCCAGGTGCACTCCAATGCAGCCGGTGGTTTTGGTTTGGGGTTATTCTTCAGGGACAGGTGGGCAGTGACCCCCTGGCTGCCTGAATGGAATGAGTTGGGGTTCACTAGGGATCTCACCTTCCTGGAGCATTTCCCCATTATAGTAGCTGTCCATCTCTGGACAAACGAATTTGCCAACCATACGGTACTGTTTTGCTGTGACAACCAGGACATTGTCCACATCATTAACACCCAGTCTTCCTGGTCCCCGAGGGTCATGAAGCTGGTTGGGGAGCTTGTGCTCACCTGTTTGAATTTCAAGCCAGACATGTCCCCGCATTGTTTCTGGAGTGGGGTTACACGGACACTCTGTGTTACACTGCTCTAGAGACCCACCCAATCAGGCGCCCCATCTTGCATCTGCCTTCCCCGCTTCTACCCTTGACCTCTACACCATCCCCTCTACAATGGGAGAGGAATGGTAAGCATCCACCTGCATCTCTCTCTCTCTCTCTCTCTCTCTCTCTCTTTTTCTCTCTTTCCCTCCCTCCTATTCACTTCCTATTTTCTCTACTCTTCTAGCTGCTAGGCCAATCCAACTTCTCTGTTACTGATTAAAACTCCCTCTGCCATTGAAGAAGGAACCCTCGCTCTTCCTCAGGGGTTCTCTCTGCTTCTGTTCTTAAAAACACTGTTGCCGGGCCAGCAAGACTCCTCCGATCAGTCCTGCCAGCCCTTTTTGTGCCAAGAACATTGTTGCACTGCAGTTACAGTACAACAAGGGTCCTGGGCACTCACTCGGGACCCACATGGTTCCTATTAGCATGATCTAACAGTGCTTTTCTGGACCCCACCATTAGTCTGCCTCCCACCTTGGTGCCTTTATGACTCATGGTGAGTCCGCCTGTCTCCCATCTCACCCTTCCCTCTCGGCCTCTCTCAGCTCCATTAAAAGCCTCCCCACCCTCCACATTCATCTCATTTTCCTAACCATGGCCCCAGCCACCTGTACCCAACCCTAGACGGGGCTTGTTCTACACGGCTGGTGGAGAACGCAAATTTGCATTCCTTGGTCTCCACCGCCCACTACACTTGCTAACAGTATATCCATTTGTAAGTGTATCCTGCAATCACCTTGTTTACTCAATATTTTCTTTTCATGATCCTTGTACCCCTAATCCCTTTTAATAAGTAGCAGTTCTACTGTATTGAAACCTTGTATATCTTATCTTTCTGAGGTGGTTCAAGGGGTCACAGCGCATCACACCTCCAGACTTAAGATCCCAGACACTCACATGCCCTGATTAGAGAAGTAAGCTAATTCCCCAAACTGACCATTTTTGAAGTGCCCGCCTGGACATTCGGACCCACTCTGTGGGTGACCCAATGGACACACATGGAGAAGGCACACATGGTAACAAAAGACAGAACTGAGCCTGTATGGTTTGCTTATTGGTGCCAACTAGTACCTTTACTTACCTTCATCCTATACTGTACTGACCGCTTTAGGGTCCAAAATATTTAAAGCAGAAAGATGGGATCTGGGAGGTCATAAATTAGAACAAGTCAGTTTCTTTAAATATCTAGGGGTGGTGTTGACCTATAATGGATCTTGGTTTCCACATTTCCGTGCAGTTAAACAGGCAGTAACAACTTCTACTCTTGTCCTCCTAAAATTCTAAAAGGCTGGGGGGGATGGGGGACAAGTTATGCTGACTCTCAGATTTTATGAAGCTAAATTGGTCTCCAAGGTATGCCATGGAGCTCAAATTGGGGATCTTGAACCCTTGGCAGCTAAATGTTTCGAGCCATGGCAAAATAATTTTTTTAGATGCATTTTAGGAGCCCCACCAACCACCTCCACAGCAATTATTCAGCTGGAGACAGGAATGAATCCTTGGCAGTTTTGAGGGACTAATGTTCTTTTTTATTTAAAATTTCCCATTCACCAGTTGGTTCACTACCAGCTAGGGCTGATGCGGCAGCAGCTGTTACCACGCCGCAATTCCATTCCGCCATTTCGGAATTGCCCGCACCACACCGTGACTTTTCTGCTGACATTCCACTAATTCCGCCGGCATTCTGCAAATTCGGAAACTATTGGAAAAATTGCAGAATTGCCAGAAACTGTCAGAAAACTGCTGTTCCGCTATTTTGTGGTGCTGGCGGAATGGCGGAAGTAGCGAAAATGTCATGTTTCCGCTATTTTGCAAAGCCTGTGGAAGTAGCAGAATGAAATTAGTGGAACTGCAGAAGTAGCAGAATGAAACTAGTGAAATGAAAACCTCTGCCACGCCGTACCACTAATAGCGGAAACGCTGTTTCCGGCAGAAATAGCTACCGCTGCGACATTCCACTACAGCCCTACTACCGGCCCTGTGTTTAACTGAGAAGCTGAATAACACATGACATAAAGATCCCTGGTGGAGTGAGGTAGACCTCAAATTGTTACACCTAGGTTTACCTTTTGACTTTTTGAAGATATTTCCCTATAAAGAAGCATGCAGAATGATAAAGATATGGATAAATGGTGTTAGTCAACAACTACAGAGATTGCAAGTGGGCCCCTCAAGAATTTCACCATGGTATAAATATTGGCTACTCAGCATTGGAGGTTGTATTATATAGATGTATTGGACAACTCATCCTATAGAAAAGCTTTATCTGCGCTTAGTTTTCAAACAATGGCATTGGCAGTAGTAGATGGAAAATATAGGGCTATGTCCTATCCTGATGGGAAATGTATTTTGTGTAAATAGAGAGCCTCTCCATTGTGTAAATGGAGAGCCTGCCTGCAGGGACCCCTTTTCTCCACCTGGATTTACCTGCTGGCTGTCGGTGCGGGGGGGGGNCAATGCAGCCGGTGGTTTTGGTTTGGGGTTATTCTTCAGGGACAGGTGGGCAGTGACCCCCTGGCTGCCTGAATGGAATGAGTTGGGGTTCACTAGGGATCTCACCTTCCTGGAGCATTTCCCCATTATAGTAGCTGTCCATCTCTGGACAAACGAATTTGCCAACCATACGGTACTGTTTTGCTGTGACAACCAGGACATTGTCCACATCATTAACACCCAGTCTTCCTGGTCCCCGAGGGTCATGAAGCTGGTTGGGGAGCTTGTGCTCACCTGTTTGAATTTCAAGCCAGACATGTCCCCGCATTGTTTCTGGAGTGGGGTTACACGGACACTCTGTGTTACACTGCTCTAGAGACCCACCCAATCAGGCGCCCCATCTTGCATCTGCCTTCCCCGCTTCTACCCTTGACCTCTACACCATCCCCTCTACAATGGGAGAGGAATGGTAAGCATCCACCTGCATCTCTCTCTCTCTCTCTCTCTCTCTCTTTTTCTCTCTTTCCCTCCCTCCTATTCACTTCCTATTTTCTCTACTCTTCTAGCTGCTAGGCCAATCCAACTTCTCTGTTACTGTTTAAAACTCCCTCTGCCATTGAAGAAGGAACCCTCGCTCTTCCTCAGGGGTTCTCTCTGCTTCTGTTCTTAAAAACACTGTTGCCGGGCCAGCAAGACTCCTCCGATCAGTCCTGCCAGCCCTTTTTGTGCCAAGAACATTGTTGCACTGCAGTTACAGTACAACAAGGGTCCCGGGCACTCACTCGGGACCCACATGGTTCCTATTAGCATGATCTAACAGTGCTTTTCTGGACCCCACCATTAGTCTGCCTCCCACCTTGGTGCCTTTATGACTCATGGTGAGTCCGCCTGTCTCCCATCTCACCCTTCCCTCTCGGCCTCTCTCAGCTCCATTAAAAGCCTCCCCACCCTCCACATTCATCTCATTTTCCTAACCATGGCCCCAGCCACCTGTACCCAACCCTAGACGGGGCTTGTTCTACACGGCTGGTGGAGAACGCAAATTTGCATTCCTTGGTCTCCACCGCCCACTACACTTGCTAACAGTATATCCATTTGTAAGTGTATCCTGCAATCACCTTGTTTACTCAATATTTTCTTTTCATGATCCTTGTACCCCTAATCCCTTTTAATAAGTAGCAGTTCTACTGTATTGAAACCTTGTATATCTTATCTTTCTGAGGTGGTTCAAGGGGTCACAGCGCATCACACCTCCAGACTTAAGATCCCAGACACTCACATGCCCTGATTAGAGAAGTAAGCTAATTCCCCAAACTGACCATTTTTGAAGTGCCCGCCTGGACATTCGGACCCACTCTGTGGGTGACCCAATGGACACACATGGAGAAGGCACACATGGTAACAAAAGACAGAACTGAGCCTGTATGGTTTGCTTATTGGTGCCAACTAGTACCTTTACTTACCTTCATCCTATACTGTACTGACCGCTTTAGGGTCCAAAATATTTAAAGCAGAAAGATGGGATCTGGGAGGTCATAAATTAGAACAAGTCAGTTTCTTTAAATATCTAGGGGTGGTGTTGACCTATAATGGATCTTGGTTTCCACATTTCCGTGCAGTTAAACAGGCAGTAACAACTTCTACTCTTGTCCTCCTAAAATTCTAAAAGGCTGGGGGGGATGGGGGACAAGTTATGCTGACTCTCAGATTTTATGAAGCTAAATTGGTCTCCAAGGTATGCCATGGAGCTCAAATTGGGGATCTTGAACCCTTGGCAGCTAAATGTTTCGAGCCATGGCAAAATAATTTTTTTAGATGCATTTTAGGAGCCCCACCAACCACCTCCACAGCAATTATTCAGCTGGAGACAGGAATGAATCCTTGGCAGTTTTGAGGGACTAATGTTCTTTTTTATTTAAAATTTCCCATTCACCAGTTGGTTCACTACCAGCTAGGGCTGATGCGGCAGCAGCTGTTACCACGCCGCAATTCCATTCCGCCATTTCGGAATTGCCCGCACCACACCGTGACTTTTCTGCTGACATTCCACTAATTCCGCCGGCATTCTGCAAATTCGGAAACTATTGGAAAAATTGCAGAATTGCCAGAAACTGTCAGAAAACTGCTGTTCCGCTATTTTGTGGTGCTGGCGGAATGGCGGAAGTAGCGAAAATGTCATGTTTCCGCTATTTTGCAAAGCCTGTGGAAGTAGCAGAATGAAATTAGTGGAACTGCAGAAGTAGCAGAATGAAACTAGTGAAATGAAAACCTCTGCCACGCCGTACCACTAATAGCGGAAACGCTGTTTCCGGCAGAAATAGCTACCGCTGCGACATTCCACTACAGCCCTACTACCGGCCCTGTGTTTAACTGAGAAGCTTAATAACACATGACATAAAGATCCCTGGTGGAGTGAGGTAGACCTCAAATTGTTACACCTAGGTTTACCTTTTGACTTTTTGAAGATATTTCCCTATAAAGAAGCATGAAGAATGATAAAGATATGGATAAATGGTGTTAGTCAACAACTACAGAGATTGCAAGTGGGCCCCTCAAGAATTTCACCATGGTATAAATATTGGCTACTCAGCATTGGAGGTTGTATTATATAGATGTAATGGACAACTCATCCTATAGAAAAGCTTTATCTGCGCTTAGTTTTCAAACAATGGCATTGGCAGTAGTAGATGGAAAATATAGGGCTATGTCCTATCCTGATGGGAAATGTATTTTGTGTAAATATTGTGCAGAGGACTTACCCCATTATCTTTTGAAATTTCCTTTATATGCTTGCCCTTGGAATAGACTATTGAGGAGGATAAAGTTAGTTCCTATGTGGTTCACGCTTCAGAAATTAATATATCTGTTGACAGATAAAAAGGAAGAGGTGACATCTGAAGTGGCCTTCTTTACTTATAAGGTTGAGAAACCAGGCAGTAAGGGATTTTTATAAGAGTGATCCCTGAATATTGTATTTTGTTAAAAGGTCATTTTGTATTTTGTAAAAAGGTCATTAGGATGGAAGTAGAGATATGTCTTAAATGTTTACTGTGGTTTTTTTTTCTTCTGTAGTTGCATGTTTATTTGCAACCGTTAACAGATGTGCAATTGTCATGGCGAAGGCCAGTACAATAAATTAATTGACCGCTTTAGGATGACTAAAATCATCAGCCCCAGCACCAATCAGGGTCTAGGATCAAAAAGTTCCTTGTGCTCACTCCTACACTCTACCTACTTAGAAGTAGGACTAGCCACACACTGTCCCATAGTTTCTCCTTATATTAATACTCACTCAGTGCACTGCTTCCAAAACATTTTGTCTGTGTAATCCTATTTTGAGGCTTAAATATAATCCTATGACCCAAGACAGAATTCAATATATGCAAAGTATATCCGTTTTCATTTAGGAACCTGACCCCATCCACAGACAGTGTGATCCCAATCAGGGAGGCTGATCTGCAATTTTGTAAGATCTGATTTAAAGTACTGAAAAGGCTGAGAACACAAGGTTTGAAAAATGAACATTATTTTAGGTTCAAAATTTGCTTTACAAAGATTGACTTCATATTTGGAACTGAATTTATCTCCCGGTATGTAACTCACCCCTATGCAGAGTCAGTACAAGGCCTACATTGCATTTAAACTGTCAAAACAAGGCATAAGTGAAATTTAAGTGCTGCACGGGTCTTGCATTGACCTTCTGGACAAAGATGAATCTTATCCTTGTTGGGTTACAGAGTTAAGGCCAAGACCTTTGAGGATCAAATTTAACACAGGGGCCAGAAGAATTCATTATTGTCAGGAAATCTCAAAAAATATTCCTGAAATGTTCCCCTTGACCTATATTCCTCAGCTCATGCTGCTTTTGTAAAAGACACTGAGTCATTTTTAAATTTCCTTCAGGGAAATTCTTGCCCTTATCAGCTTCAAAGACATATCTTGGCTGTATAGCATGGTAAGTACTCTTGGCATAATGACTCTCTGGCTGAATTTTATGCTGTAAAACTCCCTGAATAAAGAGGTTTATCAAACAAGATTAAATCCAACAAATGATACCTTCAACTATTCAAGTTATCTCTTTATTGATGGGCCGATTAGACTTCAGGTTACATCAATCACCGTCTAAAAAATGCAAACACAACTATTTAGCTAAGAATGGGTGAAAGTAAATGAGATGGGGATAGGGCAGATCCCCTGGCCTCCTCAGAGATGGCCTCTACATCTACCACTCCTTGGTTTGGCAGGGAGGGCAGTTCAAATCAGCAGCCTTCCCCCTGGGAATCTGGGGGGGAGGGGCTGCTGCCACAAGTCCATCTATACCACAGGTCAACCACATGGGACAGGAATGGACGCCTGGATTGAGATGAGATGAGAGCAAGTGTTCCTGCTCCAAAAGGGAAATGCAAACCTTTCAGGAGTGCTTGCAGGGTTCTGACATTACTTGATCAGTTTCTGGAGATTCCGGGCTTCCAGAAATATGTTGGAAATGTTTGTCATTTTCCAGGACATTTTGCATCATTTTTGTCACTTTCTGGGACTTTTTCATCACATTCTGGGAATTTTATGACAGTTCCCTGGTGCTTAGCTGGTAAGTTTTAAACTCCACATTGCCTGAGCATTCATACAGGACACACACAGGCTTGGGAATGGACCATAGCAGTCCTGTTTAATGTGTGAAAACATCTGAAAATGGCAAAATCAGCAGGAAAGCCAGTAAGTTTCCAAGTTGTGTGAATCTTGGCGAATGCCCTGCTTCCAATGGAAACAGAACTCACCAAATTTTTTTGCTTGAGGCCTACTCCTGGACTCCTTCAGCCAGCAGGATTGGACTCCCGGGAGGAGCTACTGCCAACGACCTCACCTGGCCTACCAAACAGCTGATTAGGGGCCCTGGATCAGCTGTTTGGTGCATGCACCCAGGCCAGGTGAGAACACTCCTCTTCCCCTGACCCCATCAGCTATTTGGCATGCGCAACCAAGAAGGATGAGGGCACTCTTCCAGGCCCCCCTAGATCTGATGTTTGATGGTCAGGGTGAGCATGATTCTCTGGGTCCTATCTACTGACCTCGCCTCGCAGGCGGGCCAGGCAGGGAAGGGCTAACAGACAGGAAGGTGCACATTAACCTCTGGATATTAGCCCAGACCGGCACTGTGGTAAGACTCATCCACCCTTACAACCACCACTGCGAGTTGCTGCAGGCCTTTCCCCATCCCTGGGGCCCAAGGGCAGCACCAAAGGGCCCTTTGTTGTGGCTCTTGAATTTGGAATGAGGGTTGGGGTGTGTGTCGCTCTGTATGATGGTGGGCTGGGGCAGTGGGGCTTGTTATTTTTGGGTGGGTTTAGCTGAGGTCTGGCTGTTATGGCTGTTTTGTTTTATTGCTGGCATTTGTAGGGTTGCCGGGGCTAGAGCTGTATGTGTTGGTTTGTTGGGGAGGTTTGATTAGGGGGTAGGTTAGGGGAGGTTTGGGTAAGGGTAGGTTATATAGTGGAGGGTTGGAGGGGAATGTCCCCTGCCCCAGTGAGGGGAGAGGACTGGGTATGGGGGGGTCATTTTCCCCAGTGTAAGTGGGGATATGATTTCCAGGAAGGGTTTTTTGAATACCACTCAGTGAGAATGGGAGGTATTGGGGGTGAGGCGTGGTATATCCCTTACTGTTTGGGTGGAGCAGTCAGGGGGAGGGGAGTCTGGGGATGGGGCCATGGGGGGGGCACAGCCATTGGGGTTGTGATGGGGTGGGGGAACTATGGTCCCTCTTGGGGATATGTGTGATCAGAAATACGGGACAGGTTCTTGGTGCCTGTTCCTCTCGCTATCCCCCAAGCTGGCGGTAGGGTGGTTCACAATCAGAGGGTTCTAGCCTGAATCTGTTGCTGCTGAATGCAAAGTCAGTTACAAATACATCAACAACTGTCCGTGAGTTGATCCTGGACTATGCAGCCAAGCTCATGTTTATTACAGAGACCTGGTTGGAAACTGAGTCTGGGCCTATCTTGGCTGACCTTGTTACAGATGGGTACTCTGTGCAGCATCAGCCATGGTAAAAAGGATGGGGTGGTGGGTGGTGGGTTAGCTATGATTTTTAGGGATTCATGGGCCATAAGGCAGTATCTGGTGCAGGTTACATCGGGCATTGGGTTCCTGCATCTTGTGATTGAATTGGCAGGAGACAAATTAGGGGTGCTTCTCAAATACCGTGCACCGACCTGTACAGCAGCATCACTACCTGCTCTAGCTGAACTGGTGTCAGAGGTGGTGTTGTGCTCCCAAAGACCTGGGTCTTGGGGGACTTCAACATCCATGCCAACACCAGCCTTGGAGGGGCGGAACATGAGTTCATGGCTGCCATGGTAACCATGGACATGTCTCAAAGGGTCATTGGCCCACACATGATGGGGGGTATACCCTGGACCTTCTTTTTTGCACCAGCCTTCAGGCGGGGGATTCATTGGTGGGGAAGGTGTCACCTGAGCCCTTGTCATGGACGGATCATTACCTCCTGTGGGCCTGTCTCCCAGCACACTTCTGCCCCCAGAGAGGTGCAGAACCAGTTTGGATGGTTCATCCACAGAGTCTTATGGCACAAGTGAGGTTCCAGAATGCTCTTGGGGAGTTACCATCTGATCTTGATGACCATTCACTAGATGACATTGTAACTTTTTGGAACACTTTGATGACAGAGGCCATTGACCAGATGGCTCCTAGGCATCTACTCTCTAAACATCGGTGCCACAGACCTCCTTGGTTTACAGAAGGTCTGTGGCAACTGAAGTGTGAAAGGAGGAGGTTGGAGCGACGGTGGTGTTGTTCACATGCTGGAGCTGACCAATTGCAACATGGAGAGAATTTATGAACCTATGCTGTGGCTGTGTGGACTGCAAAGAAGGAGTTCTTTGCTAACCTCATACTGTTCACAAAGTCTCGTTCAGCAGAGGTTTTCCTGGTAGTGAAGAGGATGGTCGGTCTGGCCTCACTCCACCTGGAACTGGAGTTTTCCAGTGCCCTCTGTGACATGTTTGTTGATTACTTTGCGGATATGTTCACTCATATCCACCATGATTTCGATGCCACGCTTATGACAATGTAAAAACCAGAGTTTGTGGAAGCCCCGCCTTGTCGGATTTTTTAGATCAATTTCAGTGGATGTCACCTGCTGATGCAGAGGAGGTTCTGGGGGATATCAGGGCCACCTTTTGTGAACTGGCCCCATGCCCATCCTAACTGGTCAAAGCCAGTCGGGAGACGCTGGGACCATTGCTGGCAGGGGTGGTCAGTGCCTCCCTTCGGAAGGGCAGAGTGCCAAGTTGCCTCAGGGAGGTGGTGGTCCGGCCTCTGTTCCAAAAGCCATCACTTGACATTGACTCCCATGCCAGTTATTAGCCTGTTTCTAACCTCCCCTTTTTAGGGAAAGTTATTAAATGGGTTGTGGCTTGGCAGCTGAAGAGGCATCTGGACAGAGTCAGTTTTCTTGATTCCTCATAGTCTGACTTTCATCTGAGTTACAGCACTGAGACTGCACTTGTGGCCTTGGTCGACGATCTCCACTGAAAATTGGATCAGGGTTGATTTTGTTAGATCTGTCGGCTGTGTTTGATACTGTTGACCATGAGATGTTGATGACACACCTGTGAAACTGAGCTGCGGTGGGCAGGATTGTTCTTGAATGTTTCAGCTCTTTCCTGGCTGGAAGAACTCAGTGAGTGGTACTTGGGGATTTTTCTTCAACTCCCCGGAACCTCACGTGTGGAGTCCCACAAGGTTCTATTCTGTCCCCTCTCCTATTCAGTGTGTATATGCAGCCCTTCGGTGAGATCATGAGACAGAATGGGGTGTGGTATCATCAATATGCTGATGACACCCAACTCTACCTCTCATTTTCATCTGACCCAGACCCAGCAGTCTTGGTGCTTGGTGACTGTGGGGGACTGGATGAGGGTGAGCCGAATGAAGTTGAATCCTGACAAGATGGAGGTGTTGGTGGTGGGCAGAGCGGTAGGTGTAGCAGCTCCCATCATTGATGGGATTCACCCTCCACTGGCCCCTCAGATTCGCAGTCTGGGCTTGCTCCTCAATCTGCAAGTTCACTTAGATGTTCAGGTGGGGGCTGTGGTGAAGAGTAAATTCTGCCAATTATATCTGGTGTGTCAGCTTTGGCCATATGTTTCAGATAGCAACCTGGCCACCATCATCCATGCTTTCATTACTTTGAGATAGGACTATTGTAATGCACTCTATGTGGGGCTACCCATGGTGATGGTTCGGAGACTGCAGCTAGTGCCGAATGAAGCTGCCCATCTCCTTATTTATTTATGCATTTATTTATTTGTATATTTATTGAATTTATATGCCACCCCCCCTCCTCCTGCACAAGCACCTTGGGGTGACTAACAGCATTTTAAAACACATACATTTTTAAAATTCAGCATAGCACCACATTAAAATAACCCAACAATAAAACGCCCACCCTAACCCAACCCATCCTATCTCCCTCAGCAAGGCCCGGTGGAATATCAAGGTCTTACACTGTCTGTGGAAAGAGGGGAGGTATATGGCCAAGTGGACCTCTAATGGGAGGGAGTTCCATAGTCACAGGGTGGCCACCAAGAACTCCCTCCTCATGGTTGACACCTGGGAAACCTGGGGGACCTCAAGGAGGAGACTATTAGCAGCCAGTGCAGAGAGCGGAGCACTGGAGTAATGTGCTCGCGATGACACGTCCCCTTAAGGAGATGAGCTACTGCATTTTGCACCAGCTGCAGTCTCCGGACCATCAACAGTCCCACACAGAGTGTGTTACAGTAGCCTAATCTTGTGGTAATAAAAGCATGGATGATTGTGGCAAGGTCCATGTCCGAGACATATGGCCTAAGTCGATGTACCAGATACAATTGGCAGAATGCGCCCTTCGCCACAGTCACCACCTGGACATCCAGGCAGAGTGCGGATCCAGGAGCACCCACAGACAATGGACCTGAGAAACCAGGGGAGGACAGACCACATCAATGATGGGGGCCATCACTCTCCTGGCTTTCTCCACAACTATTACCTTCCTCTTATCAGGATTTAGCTTCAAGCAACTTGGCCTCATCCAGTCCCCCACAGCCGGGTTAGGCCCGAGACTGCTGGACCTGGTTCTTATGAAAAAGAGATATAATTGGGTGTCATCAGCATATTGATGACACCTTACACCAAACTCTCTGATGACCTCTCCCAAGGGCTGCATATACACATTGAACAGGAGAGAGAATAAGAGAACTCCACATGTGAGGGCCTGGGGAGAAGATGAATAATCACCCAGCACCACATACTGAGTTCTCCTGGTCAGGAAGGAGTGGCACCATTCAAGAACAGTCCCGCCCACCCCTGCCCAGTCCCACAACTGAGTCACCAACAACTCATGATCAATGGTATCAAATGCAGCTGAAAGTTCTAATAGACTCAACAGGGTCGAATGACCCTGGTCCAACTCTCGGGAGAGGTCATCAACCAAGGCCACAAGTGCAGTCTCCGTGCCATAACCTAGATGAAAGCCAGACTGCAAGGGGTGCAGGAAGCTAATCCAGTCCAGATGCTCCTGAAGCTGTCAAGCCACCACCCAAAAATGATGGGTTTTTGAGCAGGGGCCGCACCACCGCCTCCCTGAGGCAGTCTGGCACCCTTCCCTCCCTGAGTGAGGCATTGTCTATCCCAGTCAGTAATGTCCCAGCATCTCCTGACTGACTTTAACAAGGCAGGATAGGCATGGATCTAACTCACAATAGGTGGCTTGAACAGTTCCAAACATCCTCCGCATCAGAGGATGACACATCTTTGAAATTCATCCCATAAAACAGGACAAGATGCGGCTTCAACTGCCTCTGGTTCACCCACTGGTAAAAGTGCCACGTTGAAAACATAATGAATTTGAGCAATTTTATTCACAAAAAAGTTCACAAAAAGTCACAGTGAGCATTAGATAACTCTGGATCCAGGCGGAAGGACGCCGAACTGACTAGCCCCCTCATCATCTGGAAAAGCTCAGTCGGATGGGACTTAGTGGATGAAATGAGGGCAGCAAAGAAGGCCTTCTTTGTTATCTGCACCGCTATGGCATAAGTATGTAACTGGGCTCTGTGTCACAATCGTTCAACTTCAGTGCGAGAACAACACCACCATCGCTCTAACGACCACACTTCTTGCTTTGTCTGCTGCAGCTCCTCTGTATACCATGGGGACCCGCATTTTGGACTAATCGGGAGCAGTTGCCTGGGAGTCATACAGTGGATAGCCTCCATCAACACAGAATTCCAAAGGTCATGACGTAATCCAGTGAATGTCCCTTATGGGGTCAATCCGCCATGAAAACATTACACTGGTGCTCTGGGCTCTGCATTGGATGCTTATAGTTTTCTAGACCCAATTCAGAGTGTTGGTTTTGACCTATAAAGCACTATATGGCCTGGACCCCACCTATCTGCAGGATCGCCTCACCCCCCGCGTTCTGGACTGGACCCTGAAGTCCGCCGGGAGCACACTTCTTGAATTCCCCCAAGTTGTGTGGGGGGCAACTATGGAGAGGTATCAGACCCCGCCATTGGATTCCTCTTCAAGGGGGGCCGTGGAGTCACGAGCCTCACCGGGGGGCTTCCCCCCCCAGGATTATCCACACCGCTGTACTGCCTGAGACAGGGGCGGTGGCACCAGCACTAGAGGGGAGTCCAAGACAGCGGGTTGCCAAGGCAACCCATTGCTGTGCTGCAGTACTCTCCCCATCAGAGGCACCTGCTGCTTCGGAACCGTCACCTCGTTGCACCGCTCAGCGCAGCTGCAGGCACGTCAAGGGGTGGGGCCTAGCACATAAATAACCAGCATGGGGAACAGACAGCACTGGTAATCAGAGCGGAGAAACCAGCCCTTGAGCGAAGCTAAGTGATTCGTGTGTGATTTACATGTGGGTTTGAGTGCGTGACCTACCCAGGTGTGCTTGTGTGACTGTGCCCTTGTTCCCCTTTCCCTGTGCGTGTTTGGAGATCTGAGTGCAATGGGTGCATGCAGTGGAAGCCCTCCCCCCCTCCAGAGCTTCCTCCCTCATTCTCTGGCAAGTGTGAATCCTGCGTCCTGCTTCCTATCCTGGTTCCTTTACCCCGTGAACACCCACCAGCCTGACACCTCTCTGACCCCTTCCTCCCCTCTGTGTGTGTATAGAGCTAGTGTGTGTGGAGGGTGCAAGGACACGTTCTCCTTCACATGCTCTGCACCCTATGATGATAGAGGCCTGACCTGGTTCAGGTCATTGGGCCAACAGTCTATCCTGATGAGCATTGTTTCCCTTGTAACTTTGAGCAGAGCAAGGACGCGGACCCAGCCCCTTAGGGAAGTGTGAACATGGTTCGGATGTTTGGAGTTCGGGCCAAACTCAGCCTGTTTGGATGACTAAACCAAACACCCGTACTGAAAGTTCAAATGGCCAAAAAGTTCGGAAAAGTTTGGATGAGTTTGGATGAGTTATGGGGTGGGGAAAACGTGACTTTGGGTGAGAAAAACGTGACTGGAAGGGGGAGGCAGCTGAGGATCAAACTTCCTGGCACCAGGCATGGAGACCAGGGGTGGTTTCAGGGCCAAATGATACCGATACTGAAAAAAAAATTGATTTTGGTATCGGTATCAATAGCGCTAATTTTGGATGTTCGGCCAAATTCGGCTGAACCGAACTCCGCCGAACTGAACAACTGAACTCGAACTCGGGTTTCGAACTGAATGACCTAACATCGGAACCATGTTCTGTTTGCACATTCCTACAGCCCCTGAGTGTGAGAAGTGCATGGGTGGCCCTTCCCTTCCCTTCCTTAGTTCCCCAAACACCCTTCCCCTTCCCACTGACAAGAGGGCATTCTTGATGGCCATTCCACAGCTGTGGAACACCCTTCCAGTGGATGCCCGGGTGACCCCAGACCTCCCCTCCTTCCATTGTCAGTGTAAGACTTAGCTGTTCTGCCAGGCTTTCAGGGCAAAGGGTGGGGTTCAGGCGGTGGTTAGTTTCAGTTGATTACACACCTGCATTGTTGACCTTCTGTTTGTGGGAGAACTTCTGGTGGCCACTGAACTGACAAGCAGGTGATTCATGAACTACTGTTTCATTCGTTTTCATTCAATATTAAAAAAACTGGCAGTGTTGTAATTCCCTATATTTATGTTTCACACAAGGGGATTCATTTAACTCATCATTCAACCAATTATATATGGGCAATATTGAATATGTCAATGGAAAAAACCAGACGTGACGGTGGCCTGTTTAGGCCTAGCAGCCACCAGCACATATGGTTTGGCACCACCAGATGTTAGCATGGGACTTCCCTAGGGTGGATAGGGGGATAGTCCAGGCTACATCCTCAGAAAATTTCCCAGTTACAGCCTAAGCTAAGGGCTACCCACATGGACCACAGAAGGACAGCAAGTCTATTCTGCTCCATGTTACCTCCTATGGGTTGGGGGCCACTATGGACTATCACCATGATTTACCATCATTGGCTGCCATGGCTTTCCACCATAGGGGGGGAGGGCACTGGGAGCAGGGGGGCGGGGCTATGCACCCACATATTTTTTTAGCTTCCTGCCCTACCCAGAGCATGTGGGTGGAAGGATGGTTTTCCAGCCACGGGCATGCTTGCCTGGTGCCCCTACATGGCCCAGACCATTTCAGCTGAGGTTCCCCACCTCGGGTCAGGAAGCCGCTGTGCTGGCAGCACATCTGTTTTTACCACAGTCATTTTTGTCCCATCCAATGTGGACTGCTCTTTATTTAATTTATTTATTTATTTATTTTAAAATGTATATCCCGCCCCTCCTGCCCACAGGGCAGCCCGGGGTGGCGAACAACATTTCATTTAAAACAATAATAAAATTTTAAAACAATTTAAAATACACTACATGGGGAAAATCTTTAGCTCTCCCCACCACACAGCAGACACAGGTCTGTGCTTTAGATGCCCCTACCCACACTTGGGTGCTCTCCTCCCTCACACAAGTGTTCCAGTAGGTTTTGGAATATTGAGGGTTGCATACAATGGGTGCATGTGTTGCTTGCTTCCTGACCAGGCCATGGGACCAAGGTCCCCTTCCAGCCCAGCCTCTTCCCCCCAACACACCCATTTTGTATCCCTGTGGACAACCCTGTTCCACATCCCCATGACAGGAAACCTAACCCACCACACTGGCATGTGTGACTCACCTGGCTTGTGTCCTGATGCCTCACCTCTGTGGGTGCAAGGGCCTGACTGAGCCTCCTTAGAACATACAGTGGGGGAGGGCATCTGCCCCTCCCCCCAAGCTGAACCAGAAAAGCAGTAGCTGGTGGCTAGGTCTTTGGAATCTTTTCAGACAGTGCTTTAATGCTGTCCTCGAGCACCTCCACCCACCTGGCCACATCTTGGACCTGATCACACTGTGCCTCATCAAGTTAGGGTGCCTGTGCTCCAAGTCCTCCTCCCTGAAACAGGAGGGAACACCCCTCCTCCACCCCATGTGGCTAGCCTCATCCTCTCTCACCAGCTGCTCTTCTGGCTGGGCCTACGGCGCTTGGGGGGGGAATACCCTCCCCTGCTGTCTGTTCTAAAGAGGCTGATGCAGACCCTTGTGAAGCACCTACTGGCACCTCTACAGCCAGATGGCTACTGCATTATTTTATCACATACCACCAGCATGTCCTGGAGTGACTGGAGAAACAGCCTGTCCACCTTGTCTGGAGAAGACTCAGGCTGAGCAAGCTCTATCTGGCCACTAGGCCTCCCCTTGCCCTTTGTTGGTCTCTTTCCCATCTTCTTTGTTCAGGGGGCATCTTGACCACTCCCCAGGCTGCAGAATTCACTGCACACTCTGTTTCTCAGTCATGGCACATGGGGAGGGGATAGAAGGGGGCCTTACCACGTGCCATGTTCCTCAAGGCCCGTTGGCCCTGTGCCACTCTCCCTTTCTGGACTGCCCCCAATCCCTACTCTCTCTCCCCCACTCCTGAAACACAGCACACTGCTGGGCCTAGCTGCTCCCTCTGGCCCCTGTTTCAGCACAGAAACCAATTTCTGCTTATTCATCCTCTGATCAGGCAGCACTGCTGCTGAGGACGATCATTCCACACTTCTTGCTGGGGAAGCCTTGTCTTGCATAACTTATTTCACACCCAAATCCCTGGTTGTCAGGCAACCTCATGGGGTCTCCAACAGGTGTGCTTGCACCTCTTGTGCTGCAACTCTCTGATTCCTTCAAAAGGCAGGTGCAGGGAAAACAGCCTCCAACCCCCCCCCCCCAGGTGAGTTCGGGAATGGGGGGTGAAGGCAATTCTTGATAAATTCATGCTGTCACTTTTTGACACCCTACTTTTCTCTTGGTGCTCACAACTGACTCTTTCATGATTTGTTTTAGTCAATATTAGGTACTGAATTCAGTATTAGGTACTGAAATCAAAATAACGGCTCTATAAATTCTCGGGTTCTCCTTATTCCCATTCTTAAAAATAGGCACTACAAATGGCCTTCTGTAATTGCTTGGAACATCAACACCTCATATGTTTGAAAGAGGAGAGACATCCTGTCCCCTCAAAAAATACGTAGGTATTCTGATCCTCAATGTGCTCCACTGGCCAGGCTATTAGGGTGAAATTTTCAGAGGTGACTAAGACCTTAAGACCCACTTTCAAAAATGGCTTAGGCAGGCTTAGAGTCTACCTCCCTCAGAAAATCAATGGGGGTTAGAAAAATAAGTTGTATTCTGCCTTTAAATGTCTTTCCTATGTCTCAGTTTGGAAAATGGGACTTGGGTTCCTGAATCACTCGGGTATTCTTGAAACTTGAAGCTAAGGACATCAGTTTCTGAGATATATTGCCAATACGTTCTACTAATCTAAAGTGTGGCACAAATATTCCACACATCAGTGACTCATGATAACTTCTGACCAAGTACAGAAAAAGAATCTGTCCTATCGCAACAGCTATATACAGAAACATGTTACAAGTCTAGAGGTGAAATACTACTTTTTCGGGTACCACATTGATACACAAATACCTGCAAAATCCGGTACTTCCAGTATTGATTTTTCAATTTACTGCTCCCCAAGTAGTATATTGGGTCAGAAAACTGAAAAAAGAGCATGAGAAAGAAAAGAAAGAAAAAACTGACCAGAAGCAGTTTTCTGGAACTGAAACTTGACTTTCCAGGACCAGAAATAAGTGTCTTATGATGTTACATTGCAAAAAAAGTAAAATAACTGGGACCAGAAGTAGTTTTCTGAGACCAAACAGTGCCAAAAAATGGATGAATATTGACAGAGGTGGCGCTAGGGGCAGTGATTGGCAGGTGGTAACAGTGGGGGGTGATTGCCCCAGGACAGGATGGGATTTGGTACGGCCTGGAGGCCTGTTCTGAAGCATAAGCCAGCCTCTCAGAGCATTTGCAGTATTCAAGAATGAAATGGAAGTAGAACAAATTCCTGAAGGGGTTGTCACATATAGTGCATGGACCCTGAGGCTGTTTACTAAGAACGGGGGAAATCAGAAGAAAATAAATAAAATAAAGTAAAATAAATATATGTGGGTGGCATACCTTGTACCTGTTCCACCCCTCATTGAGCAAGTTACATCTAAGAATTAATTTTCAATTTGGATTTAACTTATAAACCTTTGAGGGAAATTTAAAAGACTCATGTGAAATGTTGGAATTTTGTGGAAAAATTCACACCCTAACTTCAACTGACTATTGTCACCTTTAGATCTTCCCCCATATAGGAAATCAAGACAAGGTCAGAAGTTTTTTTTCTGAAAAGAAATGAATTTTACTAAAAAGAAAGATTTTGATCATGCAACCGGCAATAGAAAAAAAGGGGGGGGGGGAAGATAAATGGGCAGTACAGAGAAGTAGATGAAGAACAAAACCAAGTAATGCACTGGATGATCGTTAGTACCTGTAATTATTTGGAAAGTGCAATAAAATAAGATATTGCATAAACCTCCCTTTAATCCTAAAGAAAGATATTCTAAACAAAGGTAAACCCCCCCTCCGAAGAATGTTCAGTTCCTTGGACATGGTTCAGCTTTACCCTCCAAAGAAAACAGTCCAAGAATAAGCAGCAGCTTTCCTGCCTTCAAAGGAAAGGCTCTGTGTCTGAATGCTTAGGTGGCACTCAGGACAGGGTCTTGGGGTGATGAGCTGCACAGCTAACTAGCCTTCAAATTTAGGGCATTTTAATGCCAGAGTCACATTTATTGTAGCCCCTATAATTATTCATATAGCACATCATTTTATTATAATTTCAGCTTCATCTCAGATAAATAAAGTAAAATACATGGATTACATAATAATAGATAAATAATAATAATAGTATTACACCTGTCACATGTGGAAAATACATATATGAGTACATGTAGTTGTAATTATTCATGTATGGAGCTAAATTCTGGAGTGTCACAAATTCAAACCATGTCTCTGAGTGCTAGAGTTTGCATTTAGATAAATCCTTCAGCTAGAGAAGTTATTAAATCTTGCATACCCAGACAGATTCCTGTCAGGTAGACATGTAAGGAAATTCACACGTTATTCCAACAACAACCAGAAATAATATGTGCTGAATAATTTGGCCCTTGCTGTCTTATTACAGTTGTTTCCTTCTTTTGCCATCACAAATGCACAAGACGTATATAATGAAGTCAGATTTCTCAGTGACAAGCTGGAGAATCATGTGGTAAATGGCATTTTTCTTATGCTCTTCACAGCTTAACCTTCATTCTTCTCATTTAATGATCATCCGTGGAACTACTTCCATAGCAGATTTTCTTCTTTGCCTCCCAATTTTGAATAAATTGAAAAAGTCTGATACTCAATGCTCAGTGAGAGGTTTAAAACTCAGTATATTGTTTTCCCCTCTCCCCTCTTCATTAAGACATGCAGAGGTGTATCCTTTGGGGACTCAGATTCCCTCTTTATGTCACAACAACACTATTATTTTCCTCTCCAGTGACTGTATTATAATTTAAGCCCCCTGAATGAACTTTCCGTGTCAGTCCACAATAGATGCAACATATTTATCTTAGCTCTATGATTATTTGTCAGCACCAGAGAAGTGTTGGTGTGTGAAAGACATTTTTATTTGCCACTCCATATCGTGTCTGCATTCTGCTGTGTAATGGGGACACCAATAGAAAACATTTGGGAATGGCTCCCAATGGACAGGTAAACCGTTATGCTGTTACAGCATCACTACTGTACTGTAACCTTCAAACTATTTTGGCATTAACTTGGGGTGAGGGGGAAACACACACCTACAGTTTAACCACATCTCATTTAAACATAAGGAGGAACAGACATGCGTGTGCATGTTCCCTCACACCCACAAAGTATTAGAGTTAGCAGAGGGCATCTTTAGACATAACAAAGACCGGGTATCAAAATCCCTAAGCATGTGTTAGGTCATTGTGTGAAAGCACCATAACAATTCCAACGCAAATTTGGCCACCTGTTGAACACACGATGTGAACCACCATTGCATGACAAGGACAATGTGCATGTTCCGGTTGAACATGTTACCAACGTTTTGTCTAATGAAAATGCGTGGGATGTTAGCAGGTACAACACAGGGAATGAGGTGGCAGTGCTTGCGTGCTGAGATTGGGTGGCGAGCAAAACACCTATTTGCCCCAAGATGTACTATGTGTCTAAGCAGCACCACATGGTGAACACGGGGCCAAGCCGATGTTCATATCAAGGTTAAAACACACATTCAGACACCCACTGACGTTATGTCTAAAGAAACCCAAAGTTGATATAATGAGCTCTGCAGTAAACACTGTTATGTAAATAGTGTTATTTTTTAACCAAACCCCATAAACATTTAGGCAGTTTTTAAATGAACACGGCTTGGGGGTAGGTCTGTGTCCACTGAGTGGGATAGCTGCAGAGCATCCACACACATTGAGTGGGGAGGGGTTCAAGCAGGCAGCTCTCTGGGTGGGTACCCGGGCAGCCACCATGCACTCCCCATGCCACAGACCATGGGGGAGGGGAAATAAGAATGCCAGGTTGGCCTCTGATATCGACATGTCCAAGCCAAGCACTGGGGAACCCAGGCTCCCCAGCACTCCCAGTCTTGAAAATGCTTTTTCCCCATACACTGAGCCTCTGAATGGTGGTCAACTCAGTTGACTTGGCTGGCTGCCACTGTTCATAAGGGCTGGGGATGCAGGGGCACCTGTCCCCATGCGCCATTCTGCCTGCCCCAACATGGAACACACTGTTTTTTTCACCAGTGTTCCATGAGTGGTCATGAGTGGGTGCTGCATGAGTCACTGGAGTGTGCACTACCCACACCAACCTTAGATGAATGGAGGATGGGTGGACCTGCATGGTAGCGTCTCCTCTAAAAACAGCCTTAGAGCATGATCATCTGACTGTTTAGTCCTTGAGCTAGACCTTATTGAACGGGCATTAGTCCTTTTGACCTTGGGACAGTGCTAAGTACTATAGCAGCAAAAAAATTTAAAAAAACTAGCTAGAAAATTGTCCTGCTCCTGGCAGTATTTCTGGTGCCATTTGGTGACAGTGGGTTTTTAATGAGATTTTAATATATGTTAATGTATTTTGTGTTTTTAATGTTGCATGCTGCTCTGAACCTTAGGGGTAAATTTTACCCCTAAGGTAAAGGTGAGGAAATTCTTAAGGTGGGGGATAAATAAATAATTCTTATGTATAGCTACAAAGTATGGATTACACGTATTATATAGAATTTAGGAATATCTTTCAAACATTTTGTAATGTATGTGTGGGGAGCTGACCCTTTAAGGTCAGCTCAACGCAATTGGTTTGGGCTGACTGGGGGGACAGGCTCCAGTCTGAGAATAAAGCACAGCTTGGTTTGAGTAAACCTTGAGTCTGTGTGAGTCTCTCTAATGCACAGAACATCACATGGTACCAGGAGTGAAAGAGTAACTATGGGGCACGTGAAAGACCCACCTGAACTCCAGCTCTCAGGCAATGTAGAAGAAAACTGGAAGCGATTTAAGCAATGTTTCACCCTGTATCTGCTTGTCCCCATTGGAGCCTCTGACAAAGAAGACAGCCAAAAGGTAGCTTTATTTCTCACAGTTGCTGGGCCTGAGGCACTAGATATTTTCAACAGTTTGCAGCTCAGTCAGGAGGAGCAGTCTGATTACAAACTGCTCCTGCAGAAAGTTGATGACTACTGCAATCCTAGGGGGAAAAATTAGATTTTTGAAAGATACATCTTCAGACAGAGGACACAAAGAGAAGAGGAAACAGCAGAGGAGTTTGTGTCTGACCTAAGGCTCCTGAGCCAAACAGGCAATTTTGTGATACTGGCTCAGTCCCTGATCAAAGATCGAATTGTGATAGAAATAAGAGACAAGAAGCTCAGAAAGGGACTACTGGAAGATCCAGACTTAACACTGGAGAAGACAATTAGAATTTGCAAGACATGTGAAGTCACTCACTCCAGAATGCAAGTAATTGAGGGTGTGCAAGGCCCTGGCGCAATTGATAGTATGGAAAGAGCAAATAATAGAAAAACAGACCAAAAACAAGAGAGAAAGTGGCCATCACAGGAGGATCCTGCAAAAAGCAACAGTAAGAGCTATACATGATATGGTGGATATCACAGGAAGCAGCAGCAACAATGTCCAGCATATGGGAGGAAACTGCAAAAGGATGAATCACTTTGCAAACAACACATAGTACACAGCATGGACAAAGAAGAGGAGGAACTCAGCCCCACCAGCTCTGAGGAATTCTTCATTGGAGCCTTGGATGACATCCCTGTGCTAGATGACTGGAAAACCACACTAGAGACAACTGATACTTTTGTTAAATTTAAGTTGGACACAGGGGCTCAAGCTAATGTAATACCAGAATGTGTAATGTTAGCTCTGAAAGAAAAAACAAAGGCAATTGAGGGTAACAAAGTGAAACTAAGAACATACAATGGTGAGCTTGTGTCCCCACTATAGGAATGTGTGAACTGAATGTGAACAAAATAGAAAGTATTATATGTGTAATAGTTCCAGGAAATAAGGTTTGAGTTCTGGGCCTACATACCTGCCAAGCCCTTGGTATAATAATAATTTAAAAATGTACCTAACAAATATATAAAAAGGGAACATTTTCCATTGCCTTAAAGAGAACAAACTTTTGGGGAGATGGCTGGAGTGAAATGGTTCTCTAATTTAGATGCTTCAGCCAGCTTCTGACAGATCCAGTTAGAAAAACGAAGTGCTAAGTTGTGCACTTTCAGCACCCTTTTTGGGAGGTACTATTTTCACAAGCTCCCGTTCGGGTTGTGTTCTGCTCCCAAAGTCTTTAATAGAACTATACAACAAATCTTTGATGATATTCCAGGTACAAAGGTTTATATAGATGACATACTGGTATGGGGACAAACAATTGAGGAACATGATCAAAGACTCTAGAAAGCACTGGAGAGGGTAAGACAGACAGGACTTACATTAAATAAACAAAAATGTAATTTTTTAATTAAAAAAATAACATATCTAGGGGAAATGCTCACAGAACATGAGGTTCAGATTGACCCAAGTAGGACTGAGGCCATCACAAGCATGCCTCCCCCAACAAACAAAGAAGAAGTTCAAAAATTCCTGGGAATGGTGACCTTTCTAGCAAAATATGTACTAAATCTGACTGCCAGAACCAGTCATATGAGAGCACTTCTTAGAAAGAATGCACAGTGGACCAGAGATGCTAATCTCAGTAAGAAGTTTCAGAAACTTTGTTCAAAGAAGCCCCAGTCCTGCGGTACTATGATAGTAACCGGAAGACCGAGATCTCTACAGATGCCTCTTAGGAAGGCGTTGGTGCTGCACTATTACAACAGTATGGTGATCACTGGAGACCTGTGGCTTATGCCTCCCAAGCATTGTCAAAACCAGAGATTCAATATGCTCAAATAGAGAAGGAGGCATTGGTCCTGGTTCAAGGATGCAAGAAGTTTCATGTCTTTATTTATGGAAGACTTGTTCTAGATGAAACTGATCATAAGCCACTGGTGTCCATTGCAAAGAAAGGGTTAGCCCAGGCTCCTACCAGAGTACAGTATTTTTTTTTCAATTTCAGTTATATGAATTGCAGCTACTATATACACCAGGCAGATGTGGTGGCAGATGTACTGTCCCGCGCATTTGACAGAACTGTAGTGTCAAAGGGTTTAGAGCTAGATACTGTGCATGTTACTCTCATAAAGAAAACAGGCGCAGTTTCGGCTGATATATGGGCTGTGATTGCCAATGCTACAGCTGAGAGACACTCCAGAAAGTGACTAAAGGTATTCATGAGGGGTGGCCGGGGCACCATATTCCCAGTCCCTGCTATCACTTTAAGGGAGAATTATCTGTCCTAGGAGGAATTTTGTTCAAAGGGTCTTGGCTGGTTGTTCTTAAAGTGTTGCAGAAGAGCATGCTGAAACAGATTCATGAACACCACTTTGGAATAGAAAAGTGTAAGAGAAGGGCTTGAGATGTCTTACACTGGCCACAGATGAATGTCGACATTGAACAAACTGTGAAGGCATGTAACACATCTTTCAAAAACACATACCATTACAAATGAAAGAACCCATGATACTCACCCAGGACAGACCTGCTCCTTCGAGTAAGGTGGGCACAGACTTATTTACACTTGGTGGTTAAAACTATATACTTGTTCTGGATTATTTTTTTCACTTTCCAGAGATAGCTTTGCTGGAGGAGACCACTGCTAAGCAGGTGATAATACATATTAAATATATATTTTGCCAGACATGGCATTGCTCAGATTGTCATGTCTGACAATGGTCCACAGTTTAGTGGATATGAATTTAGACAATTTGCAGCCAATTGTGGGTTTCAACATATTGCATCTAGTCCTCAATACCTCCAGTCCAACAGATTGGTGGAAAACGGAGTAAAAATCATAAAGCGTTTGCTTATAAAGGCTGCTGAGTCTGACTCTGACCCATATTTGGTCCTATTAAATTACAGGACAGCCCCAATGAAATATGGATTGTCACCAGCTGAAGTGTTAGGCACCTGCTCCACATTCCTTAGGGAGAAGAGGTGACGACAAGGAGTCTACAGTCTGCAGTGAAACGGACTCAGAAGGAGAACTGGACAATTATAATGGTATAATAGACCATCATGGAGGGGGACCTCCCAGGGCTGAGGAAGAGCCCCTCCCTGACTGTAATGGAGAAGAAACTGCTGGGAAACCATGCAGATCAGCATGACAGTGCTGCTGAATGCAAACACTAATTGAACAATGCTAAACTGATACGTTTAATTTTAATGTTAATCTTTTGGGAATAGAATAACGAAGTTCATTATTAATCTCATGCTTCCTAGAGGGGAAAGATGTGGGGAGCTGGCCCTTTAAAGCCAGCTCAACACAACTGGTTTGGGTTGGCTGGGAAGACAGGCTCCAGTCAGAATGAAGTAGCCATCTTGGAGGCTACCCTGAGAATAAAGCACAGCTTGGTTTGAGTTAACCTTGAGTCTGTGTGAGTCTCTCTAATACACAAAACATTACAGTATGTGCCTTTAAGAGAGGAGCTGACCCAAACATTCCCAGGTCTCAGTGACAATTAGGATTTGGCAGTTGGGGCCAGAAAGTGTTAGAAATGTGAGCCTGATGAAATCGGTAGCTGCCTGTGAATGTTAACAGCTTCATTTCCATATTTATTTATGGAAATAAATGTATCAATTCTATTTCTACTTACTTCTGTTTATCAATTTCCATAAACAGAATTTCCAGAACTCATTAAATTTCTATTTATTTATCTATTTCTATACATAGAATCTTGTTTACTTAATAAAGATAGCTTTACAGTTATAATACTGATTGACTGATATGACTGGTTCTGGCAAGCTAAGAAGCAGCATTTTTCTTACAGAGAACGACAAAGAATACAATGCATTTGACCTTGTTTTCAGAGGAAAGTTTTAAATCCTGCAGNTTACTTCTGTTTATCAATTTCCATAAACAGAATTTCCAGAACTCATTAAATTTCTATTTATTTATCTATTTCTATACATAGAATCTTGTTTACTTAATAAAGATAGCTTTACAGTTATAATACTGATTGACTGATATGACTGATTCTGGCAAGCTAAGAAGCAGCATTTTTCTTACAGAGAACGACAAAGAATACAATGCATTTGACCTTGTTTTCAGAGGAAAGTTTTAAATCCTGCAGCAGACACATGACATCCACAGGCATATGAAAAGAATTTTCGTGTTTCCATTTAAAAATGTGTCAACTTTTAATCTCATTGTTGTCCCTTGGTTTTGTATTATGGAATGTAATAAAGGGATTTCTTGATGAGCCTCCCTAAAAGGGAGTTGTCATTTTATAGACTACTGTATAAGAATTGTAAGGAGAAGTGGGCTGATTCATGTAAAGATCCCCCCCGCCCCGTTATGCTTAAATGTAACTATAGGCTGGATGACTCAGAATGAGAATTGTATAATCACTCTCACTCCTCCTGCCAGACATGCTTACTCTACTGAATGTCACTCCTAAGACTTCCACTTCTTTCCAGTGAACAATGCACTGCTATATGAATTATATCTGAACTCAAATAAAGTGCTACTTTACTGGGAGTCAAATAAAGAGTCTTGATAAAATCAAATCCACAGTGTTCGCTACTCACACATTTGCTCTATTACAAACCAAATCTACCATTTATTCCTCTTTCTTAGGCCCTTTTCAAATGAGCCGGCAGTGCAGGGAGGATGGGTGGGTGCTGCAGTGGGTGGGTGGGCAGTGCATGGGGTGCGTTCCCACAGACCCCCCCACCCCACCTGCCTCCATGCACGAATCATCAGACATTGGCTCCCGTTGCTCTGTGCATGGTTGGTGGGTGGAGGTGGGTGGAGCGCAGGAGCATGCATGAACCCCCACCTATCACCCACGGCATTCCTACAGGCACCCATCCATCCCCTCTGCACCTGTCACGGCATTCCCCTCCCCCACCCCCCGCACAGGTGTGCAAGGGGGGAGGGGCTTTGTGTGAAAACAACCTTCATACTGAAGTCCTTTTTCCATCCACCATGCTACCAATTTCAGT
>QEPC01014548.1:1028727-1046030 GCA_003113815.1 Sphenodon punctatus | reverse complement strand
ACACACACACAGCACCAGCAGTCAGTGTCAGCGTGACCGTTCACAGTCACACAGACACACACAGCACAGCGCAGCAGCAGGCTAGTCATATTATTAGCTATAGCTAAGCCAACTCCACTCTCTTCACGGAACCGCGATAGATGCTCATCATGCCTGCTCTCATATATGAAATTGGCGGAATGCGGTAAAAGACCGCTGATTAACAATCAGCAAATCGGTCAAACACATACATGCCGCAGATGCGGATTCTTGTGGCGGAACGATCGCAGAATCACAGGGTACCACGCGGAATTCTGCGAGGCGCAACGTGGGATGCCGAGGTTGAGGAATGGAATTGCGGTGTGGTAACAGCTGCTGCTGCAACAGCCCTATCCTATACCACCAGCATTGGTTGTGTTCCTTATATTTTTCTAACAACTGATTGTGCACACATTTACAAAGGGAATACAATAGTCACTTTAATAATGGGGGACATAGCATCACTACTCTCCTCTGTCACTAGACTTGTAGAAAAAGAACACATTATTCTTAGCTACCTCACGTATATCATCATGGCTCTGTTTGATCTGGGGCCCCTTGTACAAGTAGCATTGCCCCTGGCCATGTGCGTCCCATTTATAAACTATAGAGTCATATTTGAAAAGATCCTTCAATTTCCCTCTTGCACAATCACTAGCCAAACATGTAATCGCCACCTTAATTACATTAGAGTCCTCACGAATATCACCCGTATTTTTGTCTCTCTGTTGAACCTTCTTCCTATTGCTGCAGAAACTGCAGATGCACAGTAGGTTTCGATAAAAACAGGTGTGGTTTTCTTCATCATTGTCGTCTGATGAATCCTCTTCAAAAGACTGATAAAAAAGAGGAAAAACATTTTTAGGCGCGCCCCACACCCCTGTGCACACACCCCATCCTTCTCAAATGTTTACCAACCTCCTCATCAGAATCCCTGGTCTTCTTGCTTGGTGGAGCCCCCTCGTGCGCATCCTCTTTTTCCTAAATACAAACAGGCCCTTTTAAACCTTTTAAAACCTTTTAAAATGACCCTATACCATGATCCCCCTCTTACATACCTCTTGACGTACCTTATTTTCAGGTCCTGGCTGTACTTTCTCATCCTCTGAGTCCTCTATGACGATTACGTCATTCTTTGTGGCCCCCGATGTTCCTGACCCATCTATTTCCACATAGTCTTCATCGTCGGACACAAACACACGTCCCCCCTCTTTGATGGTGTCCATCTCCATATAGACATCCTCCTTCTCGTCATCTGTCCTCGCAGCCATTGGAACGTACACAGGTTCCAGCTGTTATTACAAAAAAGACAGGCACCTCTTTTAGCTTGTTAATACAATGGCACATAACACATGCTGCTATCTCTAGCGACGTCTACTCACCGGCTCGCTCAGATTCTCTGACCTTTCCTCCAGCAGAACACGGCGTACCATGTTCATTCTGTTTTCCTTATCCTCATCCTCCAAATCAAATGAAGTCTGGGGCATCACCTCCGGCACTACCGTGCCTGCGTAGTCTTCAATACAATAAACAGCATGGTGCAAAGGGTGGAAACTCAGGAATCTCTGCATCATTAGGGGTCTTGGGTGCTTCCATGGTTGCTGGCTAAAACCCTCTGACAAAGGAGCTCTTTTTATACATTTAAGTTCCCCACCCCCCGTCCTTTACAAAGAGACTTTTCCGATTGGTTTCCACCCAAAAATTCAAATGGCGCTCTCCTTTCTGATTGGCTCCCCATCCTATTGCACAATGTGATGTCACTCGCCTCTGATTGGCCGACACCCCTGAGGGGATGTGACGTAGTCACTTCTGATTGGCCCATCATTAAACCAGCCCCAAAGCCAAGGGAAAAGGAGACATTCCACCAAACGCCTTCGAAGGAACAACATCTCTCGGAACACTGTATTTAAAAGAAACCCTGACTGAGGATAGTGAGGTACGTGGCGATTCTTTTTAAAACGTATCATCTCTGCATTTTACACATCATTCAAGTTTAAAAGCAAATGTGCCCTTCATTATTAAAGTTTACCTCAGCAACAGGCTAATGCTCCTTTCTTGATTAAAGTTTTTACCTCTGCATATAGCACTGTGCAACATACCATTCCTTCATAAATCACATTTCATAAGAACAATAAAGTTCAGCTAAAGTTCAACATTTCTAGGACATGATGTAGCCTCTTTAAAACTGGTTTGAGCTGACTTTGCATTTCCGGACATGCCAAAGTCATTCATCATCAAGGTCATGATTAATGGTTCTTATCATTTGATAAGGGCCATTAATCATGGCCTTATCATTTGATGAGGACGATTAATCATTCTCAATTAAAATCTGACATAAGGTACCTAACATATACTACTAACGTTCAGAGGCAAAGTAGTGGGTAGAAGTACAGGGAGGCTATATTGGCCCTTTCCAAGCACCATGTTGGAAAGGTCTAAGCATGCTCAGCATGTCCAGCTTTTTTTAAAAAACAACAACAAAACCTTACCCAGCCAGGAGGAAGCCACACATTGCTGGAGCCCCTCTGAAGGCTGAGTATCCTGTCCCACCTCAGCCTCCCCACCCCCTTAGCACCCCACCCCTGAGCCCCCACTAGGCCCCTGTCTTTCCTGGCCCCTGCTGGCCTATTCTCTCCCTGGTCAGTGGGGGCCAGGGAAGGGCCAGGGAGTGAGTACTGGCCTCCAGTCCCCTTCCCTGTACTTGGCTGAGGATTTTCCGAGTTCTGAAGTTTCAGGGGTCATTCCTCGAAACTTTGGAACTCAAAAACTCAAGTTTAGTACCTCAATCCTCTGGGTTTTCTAAGAAAAACCAAGGACCGAGTTCCAGCACCAGTGAAGACATTTAGAGGAGCAAGAGGGTCATGAGCAGACAAAGGTGGGGGCAGAGAAGCTCCTGGGCAGGTATCTCCCTTCCCTGCCACACTAACCCCCCACTGTGTACACTTGGGAGCTAACAGTAGCTTAGCTGTCATTTGTGCCTCTTGTCTGCCAGCTAGTGTTTTTTTTTATATTGTATGTCTTGATCTGGCTGAGACTTTCAGATTTTCCCAGTGATGAGCTTAGGGTCTTTGCTGTGAGCTAAACCCATATAAGACCCTGAGCTAGACCCATATAAGAACCATAAAACCCTGTCCTTCCTCCCTTGTGCTTCCCTCCCTTCCCACTATTCAAGGTCAAGGTTTATTAAGGACCTCAGCCATCGCTATAGCCCAAAAAGCACAAAACAACAATGAACCATGTATACAAAAATAAAACTTCCCACTATTCTCCAATTACATCTGGTGAAATGGCTGTGGTCATATGTCTCAGGCTTTGATCTGGCCACCATCATCCATGCTTTTGTTACCTCTCGACTGGACTAATGTAACACGCTGTACATGGGGCTACCCTTAACAATGGTATGTTGGTTGCAGCTGGTGCAGAATGCGGTAGCTCATCTCCTAACTGGGCTGGGCTGCTGCAAGCACATCACACTTGTGCTCCGTACTCTGCACTGGCTGCCTATTGTCTTCTGGGCCTAATTCAAGGTGTTGGTTATGACCTATCAAGGCCTAAATGACTTGGGTCCTGCTTACCTGCGAGACTGCCTCAGGCCCCGGGTCATTTTGCAGCCCTTGTGGTCAGATGGGGGCACCCGACTCGAAGTCCCCTGGGTATGCTGGGTGGTGACAGTGGAGAGGGCGTTCTCGGTGGCCACACCTCGGCTGTAGAACTCCCTTCTGTTGGAGGCCTGTATGTCCCCAGACCTCCCCTCTTTCCGTAGATGTTATAAGACCTGGTTGTTCCACCAGTCGTTTGGGGAAGGGGGTGGGTAGGATGGGGGGAGGGGTTTTATTTTGCCTTAGCTGCTGCTAAAAAAAATTAATTATTATGTATATTTTATGTTCTGTAGTATTTTAGACAGTTTTATTGTTGTTTTTATGTTGTGCAATGCTCAGAGCTGTCAGCCTGCTGAGGATATCAGATACCTCAGGAAATCTATGGAAGACAGCATAAATGCACACTTTTCCAGTTTTGTGTATGTACCATGGGACTGTAAACATTACAGTACTCTCCAAAAAATTATTTTATTTATTTAATTCCATTTATATGCCACCCCCTATGCCTACGGCATCTCGGAGCGGCTTCCAAATGGGTTTCATGTCACTCACGGGAGTCAGAAAACACAAGGATGTCATCCAAATACACAATCACGTAAACATCCAAAGGTCATGGAAACCCTCACTATGGGAGAGATCTGGGTATGCACATAATCAGAAGCAAATGGTGACTCATCAGTGGTCTTTACCAGCTCTGGTACTGGTTTGGTCTGTATGGGAATTCTATAGCGGGAGGTTGTGGTCTGATCAATATAGGTGCCAGAGGTTCCGTAATCCACCAAGGCCCAAAGAACTATGCTGTGACCAGAGTCCAGGTAAAGTGTCACCGACAAGGTTTCTAGAGAGGAGGGCTCAGTCCTCGGCTGGGAGTCCACAGGTGTTCTTTCCTCAGCTCCCTAACAATACTGGCCCTTGGCATTATCCAACTGAAAAGAGGAACTGAACTTATGGGGACAGTCCCTGATGTAATGGCCTGATTCCCTGCAATTGTGGGGTTTGGCGGGGGGAAGGCTGCAAACCCCAGAAGGGGGGGGGAAAGGATGGAGTGGAACGGGGCCAAGGGCTGGTAGCTGGAGCAGGGGTAGGAACCGGATCTGGGAAAGAAGCAGCGAGCCTGGAAAAAGGTTCCCTCAGGGTCTTATGCGGCAGTCTGGAGGAACTCAGTCGCTCCCTGCCAAGCTCATCACAGGGACACAGGCCAAGCTGCTTCCTGACCAGGGAAGGCCCCTCTGTCGCGGGAGCCACACACACGGTCCCCAGGAACCAGGAGGGGGTGACGAGGATAGTGGGGTCTCCAGTGTGGGACCCCCAAAGGGGCAGGACCACAGGGCAAGGGTTAAGGGCTCCTCACACGCCAAGGGTTCCAGGGCACCACGTGCTGAGGAAGGGAAGGAAGGGGAATACTCTCACGCGCTTTCACGGGGCTACTTACTCGTTCACGCCATTCTCTCTCTCTCTCTCTTTCTCTCTCTCTCTCTCTCACTGTCTCTCTGACACACTTAGATTGCTCTCGCTCTGCTCCAAGGACTCCCAATAGTCACACACTCGCAAGGGCCGGTATCACAAAGGCAAGGCTCTGATCACCAGCAAGGAAGTCTAGGCGTTCCTCCCTTATATAGGAGGGGCCGGGGCTTGCCGCCGCAAACGCGCTGAGCGATGCAGCGGCGCCTGCGGGGGCGGCTCCCTAACGCGGGTGCTGTCGGGGGGCGTGGCTGGCCTCGTAGCGTCCCCCGGTGGGGAGGGTGGTGCGTCGGGGGCGTGGCTTGGTCCTGCATTGCGTGTGGTGCTGCTTGCGGTGATGGGGGTGTGGCTACTGAGGCGTCCGCTGGCAGGGTGCTTGGGGACGGTGATGCGGTTACGGGGGGGTGCTGGGAAGGCCATGCGGCGCGCTCTGATCCCCTTCTCCTGTTTCGTCGGGCACTGGGTCTGCCCCCTTTGCTGTAGCCGGCGGTTCCCCCGCCTGCCCGGGTACTGCTGCGTTCCTCATCTCCTCAGGCCCCAGGGCCTGACAGTAATAGAGGCAGAGATTAGCCCTTTCCCAATGGTACCTTTCTTCCAAGATGAGACATCATTGTTCTATATGATCAACCTGCATTGGCTCTGGTGATGTGAGAGGAGGTTTGAGCTGCAGGAAGCTTCCAAGGTGTTGGTACACGCCGAGTTGCCTGTGCTCACTCCTGCCACCTCTTGGTCAGTTGATCATCTATCTGGATGCAAAGGTCAATGAAATCATCTAGACTTTTCTGAGACTGCCATGTGATCCAAGAGTCTGGAAGCTGAGAAGCCACCTAGAAGCCAGAGGGGGAACATCTCTGCTGGAGCGGCCTGAAAAGGAAACACAGAGGCTAACCTGGAGAAGTGGATAATGGCTGATTGTTAAAAAAAAAAGCCTGTCATCAAACAGATACCTGACTAGGCTTGGGCTAGACAGGTCAAGGTGACCGGAGGAGTTGTATACCTGGTTTAGAGAGACTGAACGTGGAGAACTGTGTGTAAATAAATGATTAAGAGTTAATTCCCTGAGGGTGGCAGAGAGGTGTCTCGGGTCCCACGGCTACTTCCAGAAGCCAAAGCAGAGCAGGACAGTGCACGTGGAGGAGGGGGTGGAGTTACGTCAGTGCCTGGAGGCTACAAGACCCTGCAGCTGCCGACAGAGGTTNCTACAAGACCCTGCAGCTGCCGACAGAGGTTCATGGCGGAGAGGTGTCTCGGGACCCGTGGCTACTGCCAGAAGCCAAAGCAGAGCAGGACAGTGCACGTGGAGGAGGGGGTGGAGTTACGTCAGTGCCTGGAGGCTACAAGACCCTGCAGCTGCCGACAGAGGTTTGTGGCGGAGAGGTGTCTCGGGACCCGTGGCTACTGCCAGAAGCCAAAGCAGAGCAGGACAAAGCACGTGGAGAAGGGGGCGGAGTTACATCAGCGCCTGGAGGCTACAAGACCCTGCAGCCCCTGACAGAGGTTCATGGCGGAGAGGTGACTCAGGACCCGCAGCTACTGCCGGAAGCCAAAGCAGAGCAGGACAGAGCACGTGGAGGACGGGGTGGAGTTGCGTCAGCGCCTGGAGGCTACAAGACCCTGCAGCCGCCATTGGCGGCATGCACTGGGGCAGTGCGCCTAGGGGCTGCGCGTGCAGGGCGCACTCTTTTGTGTGCGGCCTTAGGTGCCGGCATTGGGCACTAGAGGCCGGCTCCTGCCTTCTTTTCAGTCGCTCCGATGTTGGCGAAACTGCATAGGAGACTTTTGGAGGAGGCCACTGGTGTCCCCCCATTAAAGCAACGGAAACTGGGTAAGTTCTTTCGCCCTCCAATTAGCATTGAGGAGCCCACGGACGAGGAAGCCACCTCTGTCTTCAAGCTCCCCTGTCCAAACGATTCGACATATTGAGCCAGGAGGACTCACCTGAGGGGAATTGGATCACCTGGGAAAAGCCTTGGGTGGGCCCCAGGAAGAGACGACTGGGTAGTAGGGATGGACCTGTATCACCCCCTAGCCCATTGGTAGTATCCAATTCAGAATTGGCCCCACCACAACATTGCTGTGAGACCACAGACCCTAACTGATCCCAAGTTTTGACTGAGCAAACAATTCTTATAAGTAAGACCTTGGAACATATTTTTGCCCAGCTATGTATGCTTACTTGCATGATAGAAGGGAATAGGGAGGGATCTATTAGGGCAAGGGAGGTTCCAACTACCCACCCCCCCGAAGGTCCCATTGATGCCAACAAGGACTAACATAAGAAACTACGATAGAGGGGCAACTATAGAACCCCAGCAGGTTAGGGGCAGTGTTAAGGATGAGCTGGCCTCTGCAACGCGGGACAGGGGGGCCCTTACACAGGTAAGAAATGAGGAGAGTAGCTTTGAGTTCAGTTACTGTAGGAGCGCTATAGCCATCTCAGTACTACTATTACCTTCAGGAGGGTCCTCCCCATATTTGGTGGCTCACCACCTTAGGGCACTCCTACGTATTCCCTGCCATCCGAGGGACATTAAGGATATAAGAGTTATATATAGCCATAGGAAAAACTTTAAGGCAGTAGTCTCCTTCAGGAATTCAGACCTCCCTGACCATATCTGGAGAGCAAGCAGACTCCTCCATCACAGAGGGATACATTTAGCAAAAATATATATTAACAGATACCTTGCTGCTCCGGGGTCCAAACTGGATGGTAAAGAGGGTTCTGCCTCCCCTCCCTTCCCTTCTAGCCAGGGGCTAAAGGACTCTGCCCCTTTGCCTCATGGGCTAGTTAGTGCTAACTCTCCGTCTACAGCACCTCAGGTATTACTAGAGGACGGGGAAATGCCCCAGGACCATATTACATCCCCAGTGGCTATGGAAACTGGGGGGGGGGGGATAGGCCCCCTTGGTAGAAGTGTAGCCTGTAGGAATTCTCCTGAACTTTCCTCCTTGCCCATTGAGCCGCAGTCCATGGGAATGGTTAACTTGACCCAGGAAGGTGCAGGTGGGTCGGTATGTGATCCTACAATTTTGGCTCCCGCTCCCTCTGCTAAGGCTGCTTATCAGGGACATCCGCTGGAAGTAGGGGTTGACGTGATCCATCATGAGCTGGATGTATCACAGGAGTCACTTTGTGGTAAAGGAGTAAGTGATTCAGGTTCATGCTGGACTGCAAATGTAGGAACCAGCCTGCCAGAGGAGACTAGTAGACAATGGATAAAGTATCAGGAATTAGGAGAGTGGGAACTGGCGCTTCCGACAATGTGAGGACTCTAAATGTAAAGGTTAGGGACCAACCAATTATCAATATCCCCGAATACCTGAATGCAGGGGAAGGGAGAGTAGGACATCAGGGGATGGCAGGGGGAGGTAGGTCCAGAGGTAGGGAGCCTAGTTCTAGCAGGCGGACAGGTGCCTCCCTTAGAACTTACCAGATCTTGGATTGAACAGTTTGATGGGGAGAGTGAAGAACCGGGGGCCAAGTCCAAGATGGAATGACTCAGCAATGATGGAGTATTTCCCCACAAGCTGAGCTTTCTGTCTTGGAATATAGCAGGTTGGAATATTAGATTGCAGGACCTGGGATGTCTTATCTATTTAAAGAAGTTACGCATCATTCTGGTCCAGGAAACCTGGTGCACTGACCAACTAGTATGCCCAGGCTATGAAATATTTGAGGTTAAAGCAACTAGATCTGCTTGAAGGGGAAGGCCAAGCGAGGGAATTACCTGTTTGGTGGATAGGGCATTAAAGGCGGAGGCTTTCCCCCTCCTCCTAGATATTCCCTGTGCTTGTGGGTGCCTGTTAAAATTCACAGACTGGTCCTTGCTGGTCATTACGGTTTATGTACCACCAAGCAATTCCAGCGGGTTCCAAGGCAGCATATGGAAAAATCTATCCACCTACTTATTAGAACTCTATAGGCTGTACCCAGATGTTCCTCTTCTCCTGTCGGGTGATTTTAATGCCCGGTTAGGTGCCTCCAATTCAGATATTATTCAAAAAGGGGGCTTCTGGATTGAGGAGGATGCTTCTCCCTTACTACCCCGAAGTAGGAAGGGCATGGGTCTGAATGATAATGGCTTAGCATTAGCTAAGCTTCTTCAGGATTTGGACTTATACTTGTTAAATGGCTGGGGATGGAGGGATTATCCTGCCAATTTCACATACCTCTAAAGCAGGCGAGGTAGTACTATAGACTACATAGCAGTATCTGATAGTATTATACTAATAGTTGGCAATTTTGAGGTGGGCTTTTGGCAGGGTGGTGACCACCTTTCACTTATCTTATATTTGGGAGGCTCTTGTCCCTCCCATCTGGACAAGGTGGCGAATGGTGAAATGGCAGGAGACGACCCATCAAGTAGAGGAGGATTAGTAAGGAGGAAATGGGACAATGAACTAGAGTTTGCATTAACATCTGCTCTTCAGTCACCTTGGGGGATGCAGCATGCAAGGAACTTAATTGGCTCTGATTCCTCCACCAACTGTTTGGCCTATTTCCAGGGGCTCTTGGAATGGCTCCTACCCTTACTAATCATTATGAGGGATATCGGCTCCCCTAGCGTAAGGTGGTCAAGACTAGCGTCTTCTTGGTTCGATAAAGACTGTAGGGCAGCTCGGTCCAAAGTAAGGCGTCTATATAAGTGATTTAGGACTCTAAATAGCCCTGACCTCTGGCACAAACTAGTGGGGGTCGTCGAGACTACAGGAATCTCCTAAAACTCAAGTGGGAGGAGTGCTATAGATTGGCATGGGAGGAACTTGATAAGGCCTTTAGGGACATCAATTCCCTAAAATGTTGGAAATTAATTAGGGGGATTAGGTGGGACCCTAGTGGGAATGAGTCAATCCAAGGTAGGAAGATGGTTACAGAGGAGGCATGGACTACCCAGTTTTCATCTTTATATTCTGCTCCAAGTCCATTGGCTACCTCTCTTGGAGCACCTGGGAATACCAGTGGTGGGAGCCTGTCTCACCTGGTGAGGTGGTGGAGCTGATAGGTGCCCTCAAGGGAGGGAAAGCTCCAGGGGTTGATTATATTCCCACTGAGCTACTGAAAGCAGGGGTGGACTGGTGGGCTCCAGTCCTAGCATCCCTTTTCACAACTATTAATGATACAGACAATTTACCGGAGAACTGGGGCGAGGCCATAGTAGTCCCTATATTTAAGAAGGGAAACCCTGAGATCCCTGGTAACTATAGGCCTATTAGCCTGCTCAGCATCATTAGCAAACTATATGCAAAATATCTATTAACTCAACGGGTGGCTGATAGAACATGATATTATAGCCAAGGAGCAGATAGGATAGGGAGGACTGTTCCACAGGAGATCATTGCTTCACTCTAGCCCATTTGATACAGAAGTATTCCAGACCACGCAAGGCGCTATATGTGGCCTTCATAGACCTCAGGGCAGCCTTCGATTTAATCTCAAGGGACCATCTTTGGCAGACGTTGGCGGCCATGGGCCTTGATAAGCACCTTATATTTCTTATCAGATGTCTCTACAAGAACTCTTCCATTAGGGTAAGATTGAACTCGGGCGGTGCCCTGTCTGCTAACATTAAGACTGAGTGGGGGGTCAAACAAAGTTGTGTGTTGGCCCCCACTCTTTTTAATGTATACCTGAATGTTCTGGTGGAGGGTCTCTCCATTTCCTCCCACCACCACCCTCAGCTTGATGGCATTTGTGGTGAAACACCAGTAGGGGGGGTGCTATACAGCTGAGACACCCACCTCACTGTGCTTCTCTCTGACCAGGGGTTCCCACAGCTGGCAAACCCCCCAAAACCCTTTTGTTCTGCTGCCACCACTTGAGAGTAATTCAGAGGGCGTTCACACCCCTCAAGATATGTGAACCCCAAAAGGCATAAGCCTCACAGCTTCCCAAAAGCACTCCCCTTTCCTGGCACTCTGTTCCTAGGATTTCCTCCACTGTGTTGGAGGCAGATCCCCAGAGCTACCCACAGGAGGCTTCCCTTGGCTCCCAAAGCTGTTGGCCCCTATCCCAATAGGTAGATTTTCCCCTTTTAAGCCTTAGTAGCGAGGCTTGGCCACCCGGCCCAAAGGAGGCATTTATTGTGCAGACAATAACACACACACACACACAGTAGGGTAAAAAGAAAACTTAGTCTTTACTGGTACATAAGACAAAAAGGAATAAAAGCATAGAACTAGGGGTGATAACCCTTTGAGCAATCAGTCAGACCTGTGGGCATAGTAGCCCTTTTAGGAAGCGTCTTCCTATAACTGTAACTAGCTAGTACTCACAGGGGTGCTGATCAGTTCTCCATAGGGGATGGTTTTCCTATGGGGTCCAAGTTCTTCTTCTGGCCAGGCCAGAGTTGCTGTTAAACCATACAGGTCATGTGGGTGCCCTATGCAGGAAGGACACCAGCCACACAGCAGTTCAGTTTGTCCACAGAGAGAGAGAGAGAGAGAGAGAGAGAGAGAAAATGCCTGTGCTGGTCCTTTTAAGGCATCCTTGACCTTCGTTCTCATTTGTCCAGGAGGGTCAGCTGGCTTTAACCCAGAAGCCCCTCTCCTTCTAGGATTCGCTCATCCTACGTCACCTGTCTCAGGTGTAGAGTTCCCCCCCCTTAGGAATTCCAGGAATGAGGAAGTCCTGAACATGTGCTTGCTGCGGCCTGGGTGTTGGCTGAGCCAGGCTGGCAGTTTCAGCTAAGGGGGGTCGGGGGGTTGTGTCAGGGCAAGGGCATTTTCCCACAGCATTAACACAGCTTGTCTGTTGTATGCAGACGATACAGTGTTGTTCTCTCGCTCGCAGGTGGGATTAAGGCGTGCTCTAGAGGTTTTCGGAAGTTACTGGAGTGCCAACTTTTTAGAGCTAAACCACGATAAAACCAAGGTGGTAGTTTTATCCCAAAGGAGGGTGGTGCACAGATGGCAGATAGTGGGAAGAAAGATTGCTCAGGTAAAGAGCTATAAATATCTTGGCCTCCTGTTCCAGGCGAATGGGGGCTGGGCGCTACAAACTCAGGCCATGCAGATCAGGGCCAAGCAATATATGAAAGCTTTACTGGCCTTTTTTAGGTCTAGAGGTGCCCAGACGATTGCCCCGGCAATTAAGATCTTAGCTCACAAATGCATTCCCTCACTGCTGTATGGTGCCCACTTTTGGGCTCTGGATAAAGGGAAGACCCTGGAAAGTTTACAAGTTGGATATATCCATGCCCTGCTAGCCGCTCCCCCTGGAGCCAGTAATACGGCCCTTATTTTGGAGTGTGGCCTCCAAACACTGCTGGAGAGAGTCTGGGGTGCTGCAATTTGCTTTTGGCTAAGGCTTTATTTTGGACTAGCTGCTCCTCTGTCGTCATTAGTGGTTAAAGACAGATTTCAGAACATCTGGCTTAGAGTTGGTCAGCCCTTTAGCAGTTGGGGAAGGAGCAGCTGGGAGTAGTCTGGGGCTGGAACTTGCCTAGCCCTTATTGGCCAACCCTCTTCTGCCTACAGGTACTTANCCCTTTAGCAGTTGGGGAAGGAGCAGCTGGGAGTAGTCTGGGGCTGGAACTTGCCTAGCCCTTATTGGCCAACCCTCTTCTGCCTACAGGTACTTATCCAGAGGCCGGGGCCCCCTTGGGCATCAGCCCTTGGGCGCCAGCCGAAGGGCGACACCTAAGGGTGTTGGCCGTTGTCGGGGCTGTTAGCGGGGCTGTTGGTGGGGCGGACCCGGCTCTGGTGCTCGCCTTCTTGATCTACGTACCTGATGTACTTGACACCTGCAAGCCCCTTGGAGAGCCTAGGAGAGTGGACGGAACGTTGCAGGGCTCACCCCGCCATCGAACGTCCTGTCAGGGCTGCTGCCGGGTTGGAGCCTGGACCATCACGCCGGTGGGCTGCCCAGCGGGCTTTATTTGCAAGCATTCACCCGCTGTGGGGCCAGAGGGGCTGACGCAGCATGGATGCAGACTCACCCCCCAATGCTTGCTGGCCTGGGGAGTGGTCTGGGGAGAATCCTCTAAGCTAGGTGAATAAAGGAAGACTCCTGCTGAGGTCTGGAATCAGTGGAACTGGGGTGTATGTGGAATTGACCTGTTAGAGTTCGTTCGGGTGGGGAATAGGCTCTTCTCCCCAGATCGTGTTTGATCCTTTTAGGTGTGGGTAAGGGAGGTAGTGGGGAGAACGGGCCAGAGAGGGGGGGCCCTGTGCTTAAGTGGGAGCCTCCGCCCCACTTTAGACGTCTGTTAGTTCCTGCTCGAGGGTCTCTGGGAGCCCACCTGGACGAGGAGCATACCAGCTATCACCGCCAGGGACGCCCCGCTGATTACTTAAAAGAACAATCACCCACAGCCGGGGGGAGGTGTAGTGCCCCACGCAATGCAAGAAATAGTTAAAGAGGCGGCTGCGGCGCCAGAGCTGAGCGCCGGGGGCGTTGCGCAACTTTGTGCGCAACCTTAGGCGCGGGCCAGGCGCAAGGTACATCAATTCATCCCCTTCTATTCTGGTTAGTGGCTATTGGTTACGAGACTATTAGGTAACTTTTCATCTAAAACATCATGCCAAAGAGAAGGAAGAAGCAGGGAATGGAGACTAGGGCTCATTCTATAGCCAAACAGTTGAAGCTTGACAAATACCTTATCGGAGATGACCAAGGGCAAGCTTCTTTTTCAGATGGGAGGGAAGGGCAGCTGACCCACAGGCCAGAAGAGGATGTACCTGGTGAGATCTCAGGGATGCTCACGAGGGCTCAGGCCCTGATATTGGATGACGTACCAGCCACACCGGGGGATTCCTTGGGGGAAGGAGGTGATCTCCCTTGTGGTGATTCGATGACAGCCCCAAGCGATATTGGGTCCCCATTAAGTCAAACCCAAGGTTTGCTGATAGGACAGTGGATTCAAAAGCTATATGGGCAGCTAGAAAAGATCAATACTCAACTGTTTGAGCACCAGGTTATGCTGGCTAACCTTTCCGCCCTGGTTCAGAAGGCTTTGGAAAGGGGAAGGAGGGAGGAGGAAGGAAGGGTGTCCGTGGCCTCCCAGACATGTGAGGCTACAGACACAGGGCCATGGGGAGTCCCCACCCCCCCTCCTGAGGTAGGGTTAAGTGGGGAGGAGGGAAGGGGGTTAATTAACAAACCTTGTGGGCAGTTAAACGTGGACCAGGATGGGATAACCCGGACTCCAGGGAGTGGGGCAATGGAACCTAGGGGACATTTTCCCCTGACAGGACAGGGGGCAGTGGGACGGGGGAGAAGGAGCTCCCTAGGGAACTTAAGGGTAAGTCCCACAGCCTTATCCTTAAGAGTGGTACCGCTGCCGTGCGGCAGATACATTCCATGGGATACGAAAGGAAATATAAGCGCAAACCTGGAGGCCATATTGGGGCATTATTTGCCATATAATTATATTCGCCATTACACCCTACTCCTGAGGGTTCGGCAGACCCAAAGGCTGGTAATTTATTTATGCACTAGGGTGGCAGCCGAATATTTATTAAGCCATATTAAGCTGTTTGCAAGTTGGGGGATTTATGAAGGAAGAGTATTTGAGACTACGGCCAACATTCCATTACTACCCAGAAAAGCAGGGGGGTCATTGGCTCAAAGGGAATCTTCAGCCCCTCTGAATGGGGGTAGTCTTAAGCCGGTAGCTGCAGCTACTAATTCTACCATGTCGGCTGGAACTATCCCCATTGAGATCAGGATGTTGAACCTGGCAGGCGGCGACCCTGGAGCCGGTGGGGCTTCAGGGGAGGAAGCTTTGCTAGAACCAGGGGTTGCAGGAAATTACCCAAAAGGCCCCAGTGTAACTAAACCTGGATACTGTAAAGAACGGATTAATACAGGAGGTAAGGGTGCTGCCCTGCTGGTAGATCAGGCAGTTGGGGCTGAGGGGGAAGAGGAGGATAGGGCAAGTAACAACCCGGGTGGGATCCTGCGACAGAACCCATCCTCAGAGGAGGTCACTTGACATCAAGAGTGCTCAGGGGTAAGGGAGATAACAGCCTGCTCCTGGAACGTGGCAGGGTGGTGCAGACACTTGGGTAACGCCGAGCTTGCGCAGACCTTAAAAGAGGCCCACATCATATTAGTCCAGGAGACATGGACAAAAGAACCTCTGGAGCTGGAGGGATTTAGGACGTTCAGTATTCCGGCAGTCAACTTTAAGTCCAGAGGCCACCCTTGTGGGGGAGTGGGATGTTTGGTTGCAGACAAACTTAAGGCCAAGGAGCTTACAGAGGTTGCAGCTTCTCCAGTGGCTGTGGGGGTGGTGATAAAACTGGATAGTTGCACCTTGGTGGTGGTAGCANCTTCTCCAGTGGCTGTGGGGGTGGTGATAAAACTGGATAGTTGCACCTTGGTGGTGGTAGCAGCTTATGTACCTCCCACCAACGCCGGCTCATATAACCCATCTATGTGGAATGAGCTGCAGGAGCTGATTACCGGACTAGGAAACCAATACCCAGAGGGGATGGTCATCCTAGCTGGAGACTCAAAGGACCAGCGAATCAATTCCGCAGGTATCCGGCTGGGGAAATTGATATATGAGGAAAACCTATATATCTTAAATGGGACAGCCGTAAGTGACTTTGATGGGGAATTTACTTACCTGGGGGCCGCAGGCTGCAGTGTGATTGACTACATCGCAGTCTCCGGTTCAGTAGTCGCGGACATCATAGACTTTAGGGACGGGGATGGGGTAATGGGAGACCACCTGCCTCTATATTTGACTCTGTCTGTGGGAGGGGAGGGAGCTGACCTGGACCTGGAACAGGGGCAGGATCCCCCGCAAATTTCGGGCAACGAGGCTTGCCCGGAAACCTACAGGTCAGTAAAATGGGGCAAGGATATAGTGTCAACACTGGCGTCTTCTTTAAAGACACCGGAGGTCACTGCCCTTAAAGCGCACCTGATGGCAGAAACCAGCCCGGTTAAAGCTGTGGAACTTTACGATCAGCTGGGAGCTCGGTTTCAGGAATATATTAAAACAAGTTTCCATGACAAACTGAAAGCCGGGACTGGCCTCGGCAAACCGTGGTATGATAGGGAATGCCGGAGGGCCAAGGTCCAGTTGATATCTATGCATAAGGAGTATAGGAGGGCTCACCTGCCAAGTCCACCGCCAGAATATGTTCAGCTCAGGATGAGCTATAGGCAGCTAATTCGCAGGAAAAAGCAGAAATACGACAGTGATAGATGGGCTAACCTGATAGAAGCTGCCGAAGGGCGTGATTCCAGACGTTACTGGCAACTGGTGAATGCCTCCACTGGGAGAGAACGGAGAGTGCCTTTATTTTCAATCCCCCCTCACGAATGGGTGACGTATTATGAACAAGTGTACGGAGCAGGATCAGGGGAACCCCAACTGGGGGAGGAGTCTCCTTCCCTACAGGAAAGCCTGGATTGGTTACCTATTGTGGAGGCTAACATAGAAAGGGTGGTGGGCAGGTGTAAAAATAACAAGGCGCCAGGGCTAGACCTGATACAGGTAGAATTTATTAGAGAACAAAGGGACTGGTGGTATCCGGCCCTTGCTTCATTATTTATGGCCATTGATAGCACAGGGATGATACCCAAGGGCAGGAGTAGGGCCGTAATAACACCTATATTTAAAAAAGGCCTCAGACATTCTCCGGTGAACTATAGACCTGTCAGTCTACTGAGTGCTGTGGCTAAATTGTATGGGCGTCTCCTGGCAGAGAGACTGGGTAACTGGATCCAGGAAAGGAAGATTCTCACCCCGGAGAAGCAAGCGGGTTTCCAGGATGTTTATCCTGGAAATGTTTATCCTGAGATTTTAAAATGTTAGAGGGTGCCTATTTTAGGTACACCTTGTTTTAAATGCTCATTCAAAGGACTAGGCCTATTTCAAGGACCCCCTTCTGCCATGTGTGTGTGTGTTTTAGCAAAAAAAACCAAGCAACTATAAAGGGTCACAATTGAAAGTATTGTGTACTCTATCCTATTAATGAAGTATGTTATGATCCTGGGGTGTTGTTAAGCCGCCCCACCATAAGGGGTTCGAGAATCCTGGGGATAAAGAAAGCAGCTACACAGTGCTGTCTTTTCTGGGCATCAACCCTGGGAACAGTAATATGTATTAAATGTGTATGCCACTACCCTGCCCACCCTAAGGTCTAGGAAGATTAGTTCCAAAACGCTGTCTGCACAAACACTACACAACCACATTGTCACATAAACACCACAATAGCAAAAGAGATTTAAAGAAAATAAAATGAGCCTTCTGAGTGAGCATTTAA
>QEPC01014548.1:1008620-1025313 GCA_003113815.1 Sphenodon punctatus | reverse complement strand
GTCCGTCTCACTCTCCTGAGTTCATAGATGCATTACACGTCCCTCTTCAAAGGATCTTGTGGGTTTAGGGAGGCTGGAACCTTTGGTTCCAGCCACCCTGACCCACAAGCAGAATCCCCCAAAGTCAAGCGTAAGGACCTTCCGGGTTCAGGAGGACGGGAACCTTCGGTCCCCACCTCCCTGACCCAGAAGCATTACACCCTTCTGCGTCACTTCCGCTTACCCACGTCACTTCCCTCCCAAGGCGGGACTTCCGGCCCCACAAAGGCGGGACTTCCGCTGACGTAGGACACCACGTGACCTGTCAAACTGATAATGATCAGTTTGATTACTAGTGTCCCCCTTCCTCCTGCCCTCCCTACACATGGATTCACCTGTCCCTTCACGGAGCATCCCAGCTTTTTCTTCGCTGCTCCATGAGTGGCCATGGGTGAGTGGTACGTGGGTCAAGGGAGCATGTACACACTCCCCCCACACACCTTCAGACAGGCATTTGGATGCATGTGGGATGGGTGGACCTGCCTGGTTGTGTCTTGTCTAAAAACAGTCTCTGTGGTAAAGGAGCCAGTGCTACCTGTGGCCAGGTGCTGGCATGATTAGAGGATGCCTCCAGGCACTACCTGCAGTCCCATGTCGGCACAGGACACGGGACTCACGGCTGCGGGTGACACAGACCTGGCCTCCCCTCCACGGGGCAAGGAGAGGGCTCACCTCTGTTCTTTTCACTTCTCTTCTTCCATGCTAATCCAGGCATGCATCATCCAGGCTGATCCTAGGGATCACACTTATACAGGAAATGCCTAGCATTGCTGGGATACCAGGCTGGCAGGCACCTTGGAAACCCAGTGGCAAAATCAGAGTCATACACATGCCACGGTGCAAGCAGATTAGCTCAAGAAGCCCAGTGAATGCTTGCTACACTGAGCAGTCAAGGGCAGCAACTCTGGCCTAGGAGATCAGCTGCAGCTCACTGATAGGGAGTTGGGACAGCTCTGGGCTGGAAGCTTGGACTATGGACTCCAAAGAGTCTATATTCACTTCTGGCTTTGTCAGCAGCAGTTTACAGTGTGGCCTTATACAAGCCTCTCCGCCTCACCACCTTGTGCCTCCTTTTCCACCTTGCAACTTAGGAAGGCACCTCGAGAGGTGTCATTTCTGGGTGGAGTCAGCACAGTGTGCTTCTCTGTCAGGGGCTGGCGCTGGCTTTTTCATGCATGCCCAAGAAGTTGCTATAGTAACCCTGCTGCTGTCATGTTCTCTCTGTGCAGATAGTTGTGGTGTGTGGCAGGTCCTGCTGTGGTGCAGGGGGCTTAGGGTTGCCACCTATGCAAATTTTAAAGGAACATTTATGAAAATACATATTGCAGGGCCTGCATTGGCACCTAAGACAGGTCCTGCAACATGTATTTTTCATGTGTTCCTTAAATATTTGCATAGGTGGCAACACTAAGGGGGCTGGACTAGATGTTCTTTGAGGTACCTTACAGCCTTGTGACTCTATGTGTACTGGGCTTCTGAGACTTGCACATGAGATGAGATGGGATGGAGGAGGGACTGATGAGAGCCAAAACTGCACCGGAGGAATTGCAGTAACTCCACTCATGTGTGGGGGGGTTTAGTTCATTTCTGATGCAATTTCTCTTATGGATTACAGGGCTCAAAATCCAGCCCTATAATCCATGAGAGAAATTGTGCCAGAAACAGGATAAAACCCCAAGCCCACCCACAAGCAGACCTTCCTGTAATTCCCCCTGACATGATTTTGACTTGCGCCAGTCCTTCCCCTCCTGTCTCATATGCAAGCAGCCTGTCTTGCACACTTGCTACACCCCTGTGCAGTTCCCACTTCAGGACACTTGTCTGTGCCCCCATAAACCTAGGAAATATGAGCTGGGGCAAATTCTGCCCTTTCTAAGGCCTGCTCCTTCTCTCCCTGAGTTCTGGGGCACTATAGCCCCTTAGATCCAGCACTTGAATAGACATAGCCACACTCAGCTGCTGTGGGCAGAGCAGGCACATGGCTTTCCTGTTCCTTCTCAGGGGAGCATGTGAAAATTGTACAGGAGTGGAGGCCCAATAGAACACTGCTCTGCTTGCTCCAAACTCTCGCCTGTAACCAGCTCTCCCTTTGGTTCCCTAGGAGGATCACTTTTTGGTTTCATGGATATAGCAGATTTCTCATTCTTTCTGGACAGATAGCACTCCTCCTCAGCTTACTGTGGGATCCCAGTGCTGCTCAGCGAATGGCGTGGGGGAGGGGAATGAGGCTGGGCTGATCCAACAATTGTGGTCAGCGCTCTGCAGAAATCTTGGCAGCAGGGAAAGATCAAGCACAAACATTTAAAATTAGCCTGCTAGGGGCGGGAAATGCTTCCCATAATGTTTGGAAAACTTGATGCATGCCACAGCCTAAAAAGCCTGACTGGGGGCTCCCTGCTCAACCAATACCATCAGGCCCAAAGGCTACCAATATCCCATCAGGCCCAAAGGCTACCTGGCCCAGTCTTGGGTGCTGCCTGCTGTACAAGGCCCACATCAGAGACAGCCTGTGGGCTGCATCCAAAACCTGCAGTAAACAGTGACCAAAATTATGTTGGTTTCACTTCAGAAGCCATGAGCCTCTCAACATTCAAAAGCTAACAGGCTTGGCCTGGATCAGTATGTGGATAAGGCCCCTGGGTACTACAAAGAGCTGCTGTGTTGCTATAAAGCCAGAGCCAGTGTAGCCTTATGGATAAGGGCTTGGACCTAGGAAACCAGCATGTGTCAGCCTCAGCTCCCCATCTGTAAAATAGGAATAATAATTACCTGCCTCACAGGGCTGTTGTGAGGGTGAGCTAAATAAGGATTGTAAACACTGTGAACAGTGAAAGCACAAAATAATATAAAATCGTGCACCAGAAATATCTTCTTTCCTAACTGGATGAGCAGGTGTCTGAGACCTGGCTGTTCTGTCAGGCTTTTGGCGAGGGGTAGGGTGCGTGGGTGGGGTTTCCCCACATATTGTACTTTTAAATTGTTTTAAAATGTTTATACTGTTTTATTGAGTGTTGTTCGCCGCCCCGGGCTGCCCTATGGGCAGGAGGAGCGGGATATAAATTTAAAATAAATAAATAAAAATAAATGATCTGGATATGGCAAAGTCCTGTACTAAGGGTTGGGCTCAATGATGATTCACTCCAGTTCTATGATCCTAACCCCAGTTGGGGCAGGGGAGTCTCACCCAGGCTGCTGCCTCCGGGTGAATGAAGAGACTCCCCTGCAAGTGGCCAGGTGTGCTCAGCCACAACTTACATGGTAAGTTATATGTGGCTTATCTCTATCCCATTGTCCCAGAATGTCAAGGAAAGGGGAAGAACAGATAACTGATACTACTGATAGTGGTGGGGCACAGGAGTGGGGGCTGGGCAGCTACAGGGCTTCTGAAAATTGGAGGGGCATGTGCCCCACATGAGTCACCTATGAGGGGAAGGTTACAAAGAGGGGGATTTGTCAATGGCCCAGAATATTTACTTTAGCATCTTCTGAGCAGGTGGTACCAATTCACTCACCCCAGAGGAATGCCAAAAGAAGGAAAGCCACACAGCCTTCCCCAACACAGGCCTCAGACCCAACACTGCCCTCCTGCATCAGAATGCAATGGTGGAGCTCCCCAAGCAATTCTGCAGGGAGAGCAAGGCAGAGCTCCATGAGAGTCAGGAGCATCCTAACACCATCCCCCACGCAAACCAAAACCCAGTCTCATTTGTTGAATACCAAGGGCTGTGTTAATCCTCGGCACATGGACAAGGCATGTTTTCCACAGCACTGCCTGCAATGAGCCTCAACCCAGGATGGAAGGATCCCTGTCCATGTGGCCCATTGCATCCTTGACCTCTGGTAACAGGAATGCAGCCCCTTTGCCAAGGGAGAGTTTGAGACAGCACAGCTGTTCCGTCAGTTTCATCCAGCTGGGCCAGTAGCAGTGTGTATCTCTTGTGCTGTTTTGCAGCCTGGCTTCCCTTTCCTGTTACCTATTGCAGGACCGGCCTTAAGCAGGGCCAGATATACAAATTAGGTAGGGTTGCCAGTTATACAAATTTTTACCAGTCACTTATGAAAAATACATGTTAGTTCAGCCCTGCAACATGTATTTTGTATAAGTGGCTGGTAAAAATTTGTATATCGAGCAGCCCTAGGCACAGGCTCCCCATGGTCGGAGAGGGCCCTGAAGGGAGGCCAGTTTGGGTAGCCTCAGGACCAGTTCTTCAGGATAGGCTATTTCTGTGGAGGCCTCTCCCTGCCTGTGACTCTTGGTATCTGAGGTGGTTGTTTCCTGTGGAGCCCTAGGTGAGGGAACAGGGCCTAGCAGGAAGTGGTTAAAAGGATGGGGCTATGGAAGTCAGGGCCATGGGGACTCTGCATTTTAGTTTCACTCTGGGCTCAGTTTTCCATACAGGGAAGTGGGCAGAACACTGCACACATCCCACATTAACAGCAGCTGTGGCACACCAGCCAGGACTACCTGCTAAGCAGGACTGGAATGGCTCCAGCTGGGAAAGATCCAGGGTTGCCCACTTTCTCAGCTTCCCTTTAGTTCTACTGCTTCAGGGCTCTTACTGCTTAAAGCTTTCTAGGACTGGAAAAGCAGCACATTATATGGAGAAGAAACTAACATTCAGATCCATGCCAAATTCTTGTAGCAGCCCCTCTCTGTAAAAGGCCCATGCTGCAACTGTGTGGGGCTGTATATCCACCACTTGTACTCCCATAAGCCAGCATGCTGCACCCTTTGGGGCTGTTCATTCTGGAAGGGACGGGTCAGCAGGAAGAAAGGTAGCAAAATAAGGCCCTCCTAACTAGCTAGGATCAGAGATAGGGAAGAGAAAGGTCCTTTTTACACAGGCAACGGTGCAGGGTGGTCACAGTTGGCGCTGGTCTATGTGTGGGGGGGGGAGGGTGAACACAGGCGCACACTAACCTAGACCCCTCACCCATGCATGGAACTGCCATTTTTGCCAGTTGCTCCATGCGTGGGTGAGGGGTGTGCATGCGTGTTCATGGGAGCACGCAGGCACACACACCCATCGCGGATTTTACACAACACTCATCCATGTATGAACACCCAGATTTTTGGGTATTCATGCGTGGGTGCCACCCGGGTCAAAAGGGCCAAAGATGGCCCCCAGTTTAATTGTGGCTCCTTCCCTCAAATTTGAATGAGATCAATGCTCATTTACACACAGCGAACCGCAGATTAAACCACTCAATGCTTCATAACATTTCATTATCAAAGTGTTAACACCAGTGAAGCAATATCCAACTGCATTCAACTGCAATGCTCCCTGCTTGCAAACTCACCAGCTCTCTGCTGCTGTTCCATTTTCCTGGCTCATTCATGTTGAACATGTAACATCCCGTTTACACAGCCTCCTATCCTGGGATGCTCCTGAGGGAGTTTGTGAGAAGTTTTGAAAATGAGCATTCAGCACTTGCTCCTGTCACTGGGACAGTGAGAGAGAGCAGAAACCCAGAACAAACTGCTGACAAAATGGAAGCTAAGCCACTAGTGCCAATAATTAGCAAATCTGGCAGACCTTTCACTGATGATTGCGTTGGGATTTCAGATTTCAAAACAAGATCCAAATGAAAGCAACTGCCCAGGGAAAGCAGGAGAAATGACTCTGGTGAAATAATGGGGCAGTTTCAGCTCCTTCCTACAGATCTTGTACTCATGTAAGTGTACTTGGCTGAATCTGCCAGTGCCTGCCCCCCTCCTTCCCCCTGTGGAATCCCACAGGGTTCTATTCTGTCCCTTCTCCTGTTCAACATATATATGCAGCCGTTGGGTGTGAATGTGAGAGGATTTGGAGTGGGGTGTCATCAGTATGCCGAGGACACCCAGCTATACCTCATTTTTAATCCGACTCAGGCCCTGCAGTCTCTGTTTGCCTAGCTGCTGTGGGGGATTGGATGAGGGCAAGTTGCCTCAAGCTGAATCCCGACAAGATGGAGGTGATGCTGGTGGGTAACGGAGAGGGAGTGGGGGCTCCCACCATTGATGGATTGTGTCCAACTCTGGTCCCTCAAGTTCAGAGTCTGGGTTTTTTCCTCAATTCACAGCTCCGCCTGAATTCCCAGGTGGCAGCTGTGGTGAGGAATGCCTTTAGTAAGTTACATCTGGTCTGTTGTCTCTGACCATATATCTCAGGCCCTGATCTTGCCACCATCATCCATGCGTTTATCACCTCACGACTTGACTACTGCAACACGCTCTACGTGGGGTTACCCTTGGTAACAATCTGGAGACTTTAGCTGGTGCAGAATGCAGTGGCCCGCCTCCTTACGGGGATGGGCCGCCAGGAGCACACGCCACCAGTGCTCCATTCTCTGACCTGGCTACCTATAGTCTTCCGGGTTCGCTTCAGGGTGTTGGTTATAACCTTTAAAGTCCTATACGGCCTGGGCATCATCTACCTGTGGGACCACCTCATTCCCCGTGTCCTCGATTAACCCCTGCGGTCATCTGGGGGTGCCCTGTTAGAGGTCCCCCAGGTTTCTTGGGGGGGCACATTTGAAAGGGCGTTTTTGGTGGCTGCACCGTGACTTTGGAACGCCCTCCTGGCAGAGATTTGACTCTCTCAGGACCTCACCTCCTTTTGCAGGCAATGCAAAACCTGGCTGTTTCACTAGGCATTTGGTGATGGGGATGGGGGAGGAGGGTTTAAGTTCGGCTGTTTTAATTGAGCTTTTAATGTTTATCTTGGATTTTATATTTATTGTAATTTATGTTTGTTGCACACTGCCCTGAGTCGCCATATGGCAAATAGGGCAGTATAAAAAGGCTGCAATAAATAAATCAATTTCAGAAATCAACTGGGAAGCTGCATCATGCAATTACTATATTAAGGCAACTGTAACGTACCACCTTCCTCACATGCTTTTCTTCAAGCTTGGTTGAAGAATCACCCCATTTTTATGATAAATGCTGGGGTTTGGGATCTCTGAACTCATTCCAATGCATGACTAGATTCTCAAGTGCCTATGCAAAGTCATTTATTATTATTATTATTATTATTAACAAACATTTATATAGCGCCAGCAGTGTACCTGGCACTTTACAAAGTAATAAAATAGACACGGTCCCTGCCCCTAGGGCTTACAATCTGAGAGACAGGAGCTGGGGGAGAGACTTAGGAAGGGGAACAGAGGGAGAGACAAGGGGTCTAACATTCATGAAGATGCAAGGTCTCAAGTGCACGTACTTGGCTTGGTTACGATGAGAATGACAGCAGGCAGGTCCATGTTGCAAGGATAAGGGTAAACCGATCGTAGGTATAGGAATAGTGGCTCAGCAGGATAAAGAGTCAGACAGAGCAGAGCGAAAGAGGTGAGTTTTAAGGAGAGATTTGAAGGTATGAAGGGAGGGGGCAAGGCGGATGTGGACAGGGAGGGAGTTCCAGGCATGGGGGGCAGCAAGTGAGAAGGGACGAAGGCGCTTAGGGGAGCAGGGAAGGCGTGGAAGGGTGAGAGAAGGGACAGAGGAGGAGCGAAGTGCACGGGCTGGAGTATGGAGGGCGATAAGTGCAGAGAGGTAGGGGGGAGCAAGGTTGTGAAGAGCTTTATAGGTGAAGACTAGGAGCTTGTGCAGGATTCGTTCAGGAAGGGGAAGCCAGTGAAGCGAAGAGAGGAGGGGCTGCACATGGTCGAAGCGACTGGCGAGGTAGATGACCCTGGCAGCAGAGTTTTGGACAGAGATGAGGGGAGAAAGGTGAGACCGGGGAAGGCCAGTGAGAAGGAGGTTACAGTAATCGAGGCGAGAGATGACCAGAGCATGAACAAGAGTTTTGGCAGACGAGACAGAGAGAAAAGGGCGAATCTTAGCAATGTTATGGAGGGAGAAGCGACAGGATTTAGCAACAGAGTCAATGTAGGGTTTAAAAGAAAGGGGTGAGTCAAAGATGAAGCCTAGGCTACGGGCTTGGGGGACAGGCAGGATGGTGACTCCATCAATAGTTATTGACAGTGAGGAAGGAGAGGAAGGATGAGGGGGGAAGATAAGGAGTTCAGTTTTAGCCATGTTGAGTTTGAGTTGACGTTGAGACATCCAGGTAGAGATGTCAGAGAGACAGTTGATGAGACGAGCTTGAACAGAGGGAGAGAGAGAGGGAGTAGAGAGATAGAGTTGAGTGTCATCAGCATAGAGGTGGTATTGGAAGCCATGGGAGGCAATGAGTTTGCCTAAGGATGAGGTATAGATCGAGAAGAGGAGAGGGCCAAGAACAGAGCCTTGAGGAACACCAACTGAGAGGGGGAAGGAGGAGGAGGTGGAGTTGGAGAGAGACACATTAAAGGAGCGGTCAGAGAGGTAGGAGGAGAACCAGTTATGGACAGAGCCACAAAAGCCAAGGGAGTGAAGGGAATCCAGCAAGAGTGAGTGGTCAACAGTATCGAAGGCAGCAGAGAGATCAAGGAGGACAAGAATGGAATAGAGACGTTTAGATTTAGCCACCAGAAGATCGTTGGTGATCTTAGCGAGAGCAGTTTCAGTAGAATGAAGGGGGCGGAAGCCAGATTGGAGGGGGTCAAGGGAGGAGTTGGAGGATAGGAAGTCAAGGCAGCGGGAGTAGACAACACGTTCAAGCAGCTTGGAAGCAAAAGGAAGGAGTGAGACAGGACGATAGCTAGAAGGGTCAGAGGGGTCAAGAGTGGACTTTTTGAGAATAGGAGAGACTGTGGCATGTTTGAAGGCAGAAGGGAAAGAGCCAGTAGAGAGGGAGAGGTTGATGATGTGCAGGAAGGAAGGGGCGACAGTGGGAGTAATGGAGGTGAGGAGGCGGGAAGGAATGGGATCAAGGGGGCAAGTGGAAGGGTTGGAGGAGGAGAGCAGAGAGGAGATTTCCTTAAGGGAGGCAGGGGAGAAGGAGAACATGAGAGAAGGAAGGGGAGGAGGGAGAGGGGTGGGAGTGGGAAGAGAGGAGTGGGAAGAGAGGAGCATTTTACTGCTTTGCAAAGGGATGAACCTTTAGAGCAAGTTTGAAACAGAAATTACTGTTTCCAGATTCTGTTTGGAGTGCAGCAAGAAAACTGAAACTGAGATTTCCCAAATAATTCTTTTAACACCAAGGCCTCACTGAACTCACGGACGTAGCTGTTGGGAACTATTTTTTGTGAGTGTCTTCAGAATGTATAACTATTGTAGCCTCAAAGCAAGAAGTAACTGAGGCCACTTTCAGACATACCGCCCCCCCACGCATATTTGGGCTGGGGCGGGGAATGAGCAGCCTGAATATGCGTGAGGATCGGCGGGTCTGAAAGTCTCCCCGTGTGGCTTTGCTGGCAGACACGCGCAGGGATGCGGAGCAGGAAATCAAGCTCTGCATCCCTGTGCGTCTCTGCCAGCAAAGCTGTGCGCGCGCGCGGGGGGGTGGGCTTTCAGACTGGCCGATCCCTGCGTATATATTTGGGCTGCGCATTCCCCCCACCCCAAATATGCATGGGGGAGGGGGGTGGGGGTGTCTGAAAGTGGCCTTATATCGGGAGAACTGTGTAGGAATGAGGTTCCCAAGCTGTGTGACCTCATTTTGAGACTTAAATATAGTCTCAAACAGACAACCTCAGACATGCCAAGTACAACAAATATGGATCAGGATCGCATGGATCATGACGCCACTTGAGGTTCTGTCCCATGGTTTGGGAGGCTATGGTGTAAGACAAAGCACTGTCAAGTCAATGTTGTTGGGAAACTCTGAAGTAGAAGACAGCATGTTTCACTCTGTGCATGGTATGATCACACCAGTAAAACACTTCACTGCAGGGTAGGGGTTATGGGGTGGGCAGCCAAGTGCACACTCAGCATCTGGTTTGCTCTTGGATGTTCTTGCTTGCCTGCAGAGTGCACACCTCTCATATATGGGGCTCTGCCAAACCTCAGCCTGCGACATTCAGACAAATCTAAACCTCTCTGTTCAATGCAGCCACTTATTATCTTCTCAAGTCAACTGGCAGATTGATCACAAGTTTCCTGAGAACCCAAAAGAGACTGTTTGACTTTCTCTGTAGCTGTTGCATTTCTTTAATCTCTTTCAGTTGTTGCATATAAAAACATTTTACTCAGTTGATCAGTCTTCACAATATGTTGGCTTGGCTGGGATTAATTATCACAGAGTAGAACGATATAAGTTCTGTTTCTTCAACAATATCCTGCTCAGTTTACACAGACAAAGCTTCAGTGAGTTAATTTGTGCAACACAGAAACAAGCTGCTTCAAAGTGGGATTGTTTCGCTAACAGCTGCCCACCTTGTGCTGCATGCTCTGGGCTGTCTGTCTCTCACTGGTCCATGGTGGCTAGTGAGAAATGCTGAGGGTTGACAGTAATCTTTTGGTTTCTATCTCCCACCTCCTGCCCTGCTTAGTGCTTTGTGCCATTGTCTGCTGTCTTACACTAAACTTGAGCCTCAAAGCAGATGCTGTGCCTTCCTTTCTGGTCTCTTATAAGACCAATCCTACAATATTTGCAAGCAGGCAAGGACAGCAGGTCAGCAAGAAGTACTGGCAACTCTCAGGATTTATTGAACTCTAGTGATTTTAAGTAAAGTCCCAACTACTGAAACAGGGGTAGCTGGGTTTCCATTCCTGGCTCCCCCTAGCACCATGGGGACAGCATGGCCCATAGGCTCAGAACTCAGGCTACAGAGAGTGGGGACAGGATCGGGGCTGGGGCTGTCAGCTGTGTGGCACACAACCCAGCCTGGGATTGGCACAGATAATCAATAACTGGTGATAAATCCAGGCTAGAGCACCAGAGCAGGCATGAGGAGAGAATTTCCCCCTGGGGAGGGTGGGAGTTTCCTTGCTGAGTAACTCCTCTATCATTAGGGCCTGATCCTGCAGACACTTCCGCTCAGAGTCCAGGGGCCTGAGCATTTGCAAGTTTCACGGGCAGGTTCCGATACACGGTCCCAATCGCCCAGGTCTACCGCCGGAGGCGCCCAGGACCTCTGGGTGAGTGATGCCAGGGTTCTCTAAGTGCACTCCTCCCCGGCAGGGGGAGTTGCTCTTGGCCCCGCAGGCGAAGGAGGGCCCAGGAGCCACGGCCTGGAACCAGTGACGGAGCAAAAGCAGGACTCTGGCGTCCCCGCTGCTGGAGCGGCCGCCAGCCCAATCCTTTCCCTATCCCCGCGACGTTGGTGGCCGGAGCAGCCCTGGCTCTGGGCTGGGCGGAGATGCCGTTTTACAAGCGGACAGTGCTGCCTCGCAGTCTCTGTCCCAGCCGCGCCGTGCTGCCGCTGGACGAGCTCCGGGATGTCTGCAGCCTCGCCTTGCTCACGCTGCTCCGCCAACTCGCCGACCTGTGCGGCCACTCGCTGGTGCTGCTTGAAGAAATCGAGGGGCACCTGCTGGCGCTCGGGCGCCGGGCCGGGCATCTGCGCCACCGCCTGAACCGCCTGCAGGGACTGCTTAGACACGGGCGCCTCCCATGCAACGCGCTCGGAGCGCAAGGTAAGGGAGCGCCCGGAGTGCAAGGTAAAGGGATCACAGGACGCGCCCTACGCTGCTCCGTGCCAACTTGCCCCGCCTGCCTGGCTCCATCTGACCACGACGTTTATGCGGCTCGGCTAGTCGCAGCTGCTTTTGCGGGAGGCGGACTGGGTGCGCGCCGAGTCGCGGTCTCTCTAGCACCCCCCAGAAAGGTGCCACCCGAGTCCGTTTACTTAGACCAGTAGTTCTCAAACTTCTGTGAACCGTTCCCCCTCCACTCGTTGTAGTTACGCCCCTCCCCCAGCACACACACACGTTGCTCCCGCTTTTCCTTCCTTCCCCCTTCCTATTGCTTGCCCTCCCTCTCCACTTTGCCACCCCATTATTTGTGGGGTTTCTTATAGCTCAGTGAGAGTGGCACTAGGTGTTTGCCAGCTGAGGTCCTTCTCCCACTCCCCAGAATACCTTCCTCCAAGCTTCCCCCTGAGAGACCTGTCCCCCAGTTTGAGAACCTAGAATCTAGACTCAGTGGCCAGGGCAACAAGCATGCAATGGGATGGGTTGAGCTATGCAGGTGGGACTCACCAGACAGGTGGTGTTCTCTTATCGCTCCACACCAGACTGCTGTTGACATCACTGCCCAAGGCTGGAGCTTGTGTCCCAGCTGGGCATTTGGAGTAGGGTTGATGCAGGAAGCAGGGGTGCCTACTTAGGTTGAAATGGGCGCTGGTACGGAAGATGGAATTGGGTCATCTGCATGTCCCAGCAACAGAGGAGAGGATGCTGCTGCTGCACCAGGGAGTGGGGCTTGTGGGCCCCAGTGCAGTTGCATCACCTGTCCCTATTACAGTTGTGCCCTTGGCAGGGGGTGTGAGAAGGATTGGGAGCAGCTCAACAGAAGTTGCTATTATCACTAGGTCTGCATCTTCTGTTGAATTAATCCTTCCAACAGCTGACTGGAGGATTCAGGACTTTCACCTGCTTTTGTGTTTAAAAGGATTAGTGTATAAACTACAATATCTGGCATGTTTCTCAAAGCAGTGGAGTTAATCTCTGGATCCACTACAGATGCCTTGCCGCACCACATTTCTTGTGGTCAGTCAGACTGGGTTCAGCTCCTTGCCAAAGGCCTGGTCCTGTTGAATTTAGCTGTAAAGCTCCTAGTGACTCAGGCCTCACTGATGGGTTTTATTCTTCCTGGCAAGGGCATAGCTATAATAGGGACAGGCGGTGGAGATGCACTGTAGTTCATGTGCCTGCCCCTGCTTCCTGGCACAGTTATGTCCCCTGTTACTGGGAGGGAGGGAGGCATTCCCCTTCTGCACCAGGGCCCATTCCAACCTATGCCTCCAGGGAAGGGAAATCCAGGTCTATCCTGCAGTGCCCGAGTGCAGCCATGGGACTTTATCCAAGGCAGTGGTGCTGAGGGTGCTCATGGAGCCAGGAGAGCTTTCCTGCTGCAGGTGTCTGTGCTCCCATGACCCAAGATGGGAATCTCAAGGAGGAACAACTTATTTATTTTATTTAATTTTATTTATTTTCTGGATTTATACCCTGCCCCTCCTGAAGACAGCTCGGCTCTTCCAGCTCTGACTTTGATGGAGGTGTTATTGTAGAGTTAGCTTTCTGTTCAATAACACACAGTAAAGTTCTGTTTTGAAGAAACTTCTGTTAAGAGCTCAGAAGACATGCTTCCATACTGTACAGACTGCATGGGACAAGATGGAGGACAGAGAGAGGAGACAAGGAGAGGAAAAAAACCCTGTTTCATCCCCTGACCTTCTCCCTACTGGACAAGCCCCATATTGAGCTTGCAGGACTTGCAATGGGCTTTTACACATTCCAATGGACTGTTGCACATTCCAACACCCCTTCTCAACAGTCACTAGTCAAACCCACTAGGTTCATTCTTCTTAATAGTTTGCGATGGCGTTTCCCTACTAGTGGCTTTGTGAACACATCCGCTGTCATATCCTCTGTAGGACAGTATTGCAGATCTATGAGTCCTTGTTCCTGTGAGTCTTTCAGGAAATGGTATTTTACATCAATGTGCTTGGTTCTGGGATTGATTCTGTTTGCGTCAGCGCTATACATCCTTGGTTGTCTTCCAGGATTGGCGTGGATCTGTCCAGTTTTTACCCCAGATCATTCAAAAGCTGTCGCAACCAGATAACTTCTTGGCTGCCGTGTGCCGCTGCCACGTACTCTGACTCCATTGAGGAAAGTGTCACAGAGGCTTGTTTCCTACTGCACCAGCTGATGGGTCCTCCACCAAGCAAAAATAGGTACCCACTGGTAGATCTTCGGTCCAAGTTGTCTCCAGCCCAATCTGCGTCAACTTACCCTATCAGGTCTGACACGGAAGTTGCTGGGAGCCGTAGCTTGAGGTGCACAGTCCCTTTCAGGTACCGTAAGACCCTCTTCACTGCATTCCAATCCCTTTGGGTCGGGGCTGAGACTTGTCTGCACAGTATACCTATTGCCACCGCAGTGTCAGGTCTTGTGATTGTGGCAATGTACAAGAGCTTTCCTATCGTCTTTCTGTATTACTTATTATCTGGCAGCAATAAGCTCGGTTCTTTTATCTCCTTTGGGTAGCTGGTTTCCATAGGGGTATTTGCTGCCTTCACACCCCCCCATGCCGAAACTTTCTATCATCTCTTCTGTTGCCTGTCTTTGGTTGAGAAGAAAGCTTCCGTCATCTCTTGCAATTTATATTCCATGGTAGTGCATTATGTTACCCAGGTCCTTAGTTTCAAAGTCCTGATTTAGAGCTCTCATTGTTTCGCACTCGTCCCCTTCTTGCTCAAAGCATATTATAAGGTCATTGACATAAATTAATACAAAGATCCACCTGCCCCTTAGTCTCTTTGTGTATAAGCAGGGATCTGCTTTGCCCCTGGTAAAATTTTCCCTCATGAGCACCTTGTTTATGTTAGTGTTCCATGCTCTGGCGACCTGCTTAAGCCCATATATGCTTTTGTGCAGTTTGCATATATGCTTTTGTGCAGTTTGCTTTCAATGTCTGCAAACCCTGGTGGTTGGTCCATGTAAATATCTTCCTTCAACTCACTGTTTAGGAATGCTGTTTTCACGTCCATATGCTTGACTTGCATTCCTCTTCCGGCAGCTATAGTTAACAATGTTCTGATTGTAGTGTGCTTAACTACAGGTGCAAATGTTTCATCGTAGTCTTCTCCGTACTTCTTGGAGTATCCTTTCATGACAAGTTGGAGCTTGTACCGTTCAATATTTCCCTGCGCATTGTACTTTATTTTAAATGTCCATTTACAACCTATAGTCTTTCTCCCTGCGGGCAGTGGCGTAAGTGTCCACATCGTGTTGTCCTGCATGGACTTTATTTCTTCAGCCACTCTTACCCATTTTTCTGCTTCCCCTTCTGACATCTGCGAGATGTCCTCCCAGGATGCTGGCTCTGACAGTTTACTGGTGTTGACTTTGTAGGACAGACGAGTGGGGGGAATGCCTTTGTTAGACCTCGTCGACTGCCTTGGCTCAGTATTAGCAGCTGGCTGTGTCTATTCCTGCACTTCTGTTACTTTTGTGCCGATTTCAACCATTTGTTTAGAGGATTGCTGCCTTTCAGTGGTTTCGTCCGTGGTTGAGTGTTCTCCTTCGCTTGGACCTTGACGAGTCATCACACTGTCGCTTGAGTTTTCCACAAAGGTCACACTGTTACTAATGGTATTCTGTCTGTGTGTGGATCCAGGACCCTGTAGCCTTTGGAATGCTCACTGTATCCTACGAGGATGCCTTCCACTGCTTTGTTTTGCAGCTTGGTATGTTTCTCCTCTGGGATATATACTTAAGTCTTACTTCCAAATACTCTGATGTGATCCACACTAGGTTTTTGACCATGCCACAGTTAATATGGAGTTTTCCTCACTGTTCTAGAATACAGCCGATTTTGTAGGTAGGTAGCAGCAACTGCTGCTTCGCCCCAGTATCTTCCTGGTAGTCCGAGTCTGTTAACATGCATCTAACCATTTCGGTTAGCATTATGTTTTTCCTTTCAGCTGTTCCGTTCTGCTCCGGTGTATATGGCACTGTCTTTTGGTGCTCAATTCCATGGAGTCTCAGGAAGTCCTCTACTTCCTTTCCTGTGCACTCCCCTCCATTGTCAGTCCGAAGTGTCTTTGGTCTGCGCTGGAACTTGTTGCTCATCATGGTCACATAGTCCTGAAGTTTGTCAAATACTTCATCTTTACTCTTCATGATGTACGTGATCGTGTACCTTGAATAGTCGTCAGTGGGAAACCGTCATTGGGCCGCAGATGTTGCTGTGTACAAGATCAAGCAGTTTTGTGGCTCTATTCTGACTCTTCTTAGGAAGCGTAGCCCTTGTGGCTTTGATGCAACAGTCGCATTTCATGATCACGGGACATGTTGATACCTTAAGGTCTTTGGTCAACTGCTGTCTGTGCATTTCCTTTATGCTGTCTGGTTGCCTATGTCCCATGCGTCTATGCCACAGGTGAATGCAGTCATGTGGTTTGTGCACAGTGATCTTCGCCTGTTCTTTCGCTGTGCTCAGACGGTACAGGTGCTCATCTGCAGTGGCTCTGCCCAGTACTTTTGTCCCACTTTGAATTTTGCATTCGTCTCCCTGGAAACGGATGGTGAGTCCCCTCACTACCGGGTGCCTCACGGACAGGAGTCCCCCTTTTAAGTTGGGCACAAAGAGCACATCTTTCAGTGTGCCTCCCTGTGACTGGTTGCAGTACAGGAATCCTTGTCCAATTCCTTCCGTGTTGATGCTTCTCCCATCTGCAAGGTAGATCCTTTCTTTACTGCTCAGATCCAGTCCTGTGAAGAATCCTTTATCGCTAGTCATGTGGCTCGTTGCCCCGGAGTCTACACACCAATTTTGGGATGAGCTGTCTTGCGTTGCTCTGAAGCACCCACTCCATTGTTGAGCAACTGTGTTGCTGTTTGTGACTTTAGCCCTCTGCTTAGGTGTTCATGGAGACAGTTTCTGCTGTTCTGCTTTCCATATATAGCAGTCTTTCTTTAAATGTCCCTCCTTTTTGCATTTGAAGTATATTAGGAGCTTTGTCTGAGGTTTTCAGTACAGTCTCATTACCCTGCTTTAGATCATTCTGCAGGTTCTCCTTTCTGCGTTGGAATTAATCTGCAAGTCTACCTTTAACAAATTATTAATTATTATTATAAGCATTTATACAGCACCAGCGATGTACCCAGCGCTTTACA
>QEPC01014548.1:983919-1003076 GCA_003113815.1 Sphenodon punctatus | reverse complement strand
TTAAACAGGAATGCTAGTGCTCCATATAAAACCTGGACTGGATTTTGTGGGGCTCAACTTTTCTCTGGCTGTTTGGAGACCTCTGGTGTTTCTGGTCAGCAAATCCAAGCTTCAAACAGCCCCTTTAAAGACTCCTCAAACAAAATTCCCTATAGCTAAAGGGAATCTTCTGCTCAGAGACCTGTTGTTGTTTATAATGGCAGACTCCATGGCCCACCATCATCTCACCCCACAGAAGGCAAGCTGGACCATGGCACGTATGGAAGTTGGCTTTATTTTTTTACAGAGTGTTTATACATTACACTTTGGCCCCAGCTCCTGCTGAGCGTGTGTGTTGAAGAAGCTACGGAAGCCAATGTAAGCTTTGCTTGTAAAGGTTTAGCTTAAAGAATTTCTAATCAAGGGTCACTCGGTGGCCAGATATGTAAATCTTAGAGGACACTTATGAGAAATAAGCTCTGGCCATGTGGAAAGCCTTTGGCACAGCTTAGCACCTCCCATGCCAGCTCTGGTTACTACTCCATCTGCACTGAGAGGCAAATCTCCTTGCATTGCTGTGTTTCCTGCAGCAGTGAATAAGCCAAGGCTTTGGGCCTAGCTCTGTAATGCACTTACATTGCAGGTACTGGGACGAGTATTTGTGCAGTGGCCATGGCAGGTGGGCAGGGAGTACTGAGGGCTAGTCTAACTGGAGATTTGGAGAAGTGTCTACATGGGTCTTTCACTGGATTAGTTAGCTTGTTTAGCTAACGTGGTTTAGTTAACTTAAGCCACTTTCATGTAGTAAGAGACTTTCCCCATTAAGCTTATCCCTGTTCCAAACTGACTCAGTATTGTGTTTTATTTTTTCTTCACCACTGGGAGGCAGTAGTGGGGGCACAGTGTACTGGAGTCCAGCTTGTTGCTGTGGGATAGGTGGCAGCAGTGGTCAGGTTGGCGGTGGCCATTTCTTTGGAATTCTTTGATCTTGCTCCTTCAGCCCAGGCCTTTGCCAACTAAAACTGAAGTAAGTTGTGCACAAGCTGTGCCTTCTGTTGCTGGTTCCAGTGCTCATTTGCTGGGCAAGGTCTCTTGGGGCAGCAGTTACCATGCTGTAGGAGTGGCACTGGCTACCCACTGGGATCTGGAGCAGAGCCCCATCATTTTGAGCAGGCAGAGGTTCCCACAGCCTGTTCTCTGTATACAGCCCCTGCCCTTCATAATGCTCTGCCTTATTAGGGAGATGTTCTCAAACTGTGAGGTCACACCATCTACAGGTGGGATTGTAATCCCAAGTAACCTTGTTATACTTTGCATACTTTGCTGTTTGGTATCATGGGATTATATAAGTTTCAAACCTATCTGTGGGACCGCCTCACTCCCTGGACCCTCGATCTTATACACATCTAGATGTGTATAAGAGACAGTATGTTCTTTGTCCATCCTCCGTATCAGGTTTTTGCATCAGTTCCATACACTGAAACCACTTGGCGTTGAAGTTTTTCTTTTTATCTCTCATGGTCGCTATTGCTTTTTCCATTGAAAAGAGATACCATAAATTGTTCATCCAAGTTTGTACTCCTGGTGTGTTTTCCTCAATCCAAAATTGAAGTATTGCCTTCAGGGTTGCTCCTATTAGCGTAATGCAGATGGGTTTTTTATTGTTCATGAGTGGTGTTTGTGGGAGCAGTCCCAATAGTGCCGTTTCTGGCTTAAATGGTATTGTCACTTTTGTTATTTTTTGCATTTTGTTCCATATCATTGACCAGAATGTTTGGACCAGAATGTTGCAGTGATATCCTTACCTACAAGACAAGGAATATGGACTCAACTGACTATGCGATAAAGGATAGCAGGCGAGACAAGCCCCACCCCCCCTTTGCTTAATAATAAAACATTATGGTTTTAACAGTGGGTTCCTTCATCTCCAAGTATCCCAAGCATTCTATCATGCTTAATCAAGCTTAATCAATTGTTTTTGCCCCTTATCCCACTTCACTCCCAAGACCCTTTCCCACTTATCTAAATATTTAGGTTCCTCTTTATACCATTCTTTCTGTAGTGCTCTGTACACTCTTGCCACAATCCCCTTGTTTGCTCCTTTAGAGAAAAGCACTTGTTCTATGGGCTTCTGAGGCCTGGTATAGTGTGGTATCAAATTTGTCTGGTTGATTTCCCCCCTGATTTGATAATATTGCATAGTGTTAATTGGCTGTTGTATTAGGTTTTGCATGTCTTCCTTGGTCATGAATTGATCTCTTCTAAACAACTGTGATACTCTGTTTATTTCTTTTCCTTTTAATTGTTTTCTGATCTGTGTTGCTATGCCCTGACTGGTCATGTTTGCGTTGTCTATCAGTGTCGAGGGCATGGCTGATTTGTGTATCCCTACTTTTCGGCGCACTGTTTCCCATGCTACTAGGGCTGCCCCTGTAAAGGGGTGCGCCCTCCATTCCTTATAATCCCTCCCCCCCGTATCTGTTACTATATGTTCAAATTTGTTGACTTTTAATATTTCTTTTTCTAGCTTTACCCAGTGTGCATCTTTCTGTGGAGTATACCAGTCTTTAATGGCCCTGAGGGAGGCTGCTTTAAGATATAGTTTAATGTTTGGCATGTTTAACACCCCCCCCCCCCCAATTCCTTTGGTCTTTGTAAGGTTTCTTTTTTAATATGTGGTTTTTTATAGTTCCAGATAAATTCAAGCATAATTTTGTCGTGCGTTTGAATAAATGCTTTAGGTGTTTTGATAGGCAGAGCAATTATTGTATACAGTATTTTTGGTAGCAATTTCATTTTGTATAGATTGATCCTGCCCAGTCATGAAGCAGTGATGTTAGTCCATGTTTCTCTTTCTTTTATTTGTGTCAGGGCCTCTACGTAGTTTTCTTTATATAAGTCTTTAGGATCCCTTGTTAATTGGATCCCTAGATATTTAATTTTATCTGGTGCTTCTGTAAATGGTTGTATTTCTTTGATTTGTTGGTATATTGTGGCATTTGGGGCATAAATCATGGCTATGGATTTTTGTACGTTTATCTTGTATCCTGAAATCTGAGTATACTCCTTTATTACCTTCAGAACTTCTGGGATGGATTTTATTGGGTCTGTTATGTACAACAGCATGTCATCTGCGAATAATGCTACTTTGGCTTCTTGTTTCCCTATATGGACCCCTTTAATCCTATCATTTTGTCTGATCGCACATGCTAACGGCTCGAGTGTCATGTCGAATAGCAGTGGAGACAGGGGACAACCCTGTCTTGTTCCTCTGGTCAGTGTGAACTGCCTAGTGTTTTTTCCATTTATTCCCAGCCGAGCTCAGCCATTCCCAGCCATTTATTCCCAGCTGGTATATGGCTGTCAGCCATGTAATGAAGTTCCCCCTTACTCCCACTTTTTATAAGATTTTAAATGTGCATTGCATTTCCAATCTGTCAAAGACCTTCTCCGCGTCGGCCAATATTAATATAACTGGGCCTTTAGTTCTGTTCAAATGATGCATTATATTGACCGACTTTCTAATATTGTCTAATCCAAGTCTATTTGGAATAAATCCCACGTGGTCCTGATGTATGACTGTGGAGACTATTCCTGTTAGTCTATTTGCGAGTGTTTTGGTAAGTATTTTAAAATCTAGGTTTAGCAGCGATATTGGACGGTAACTTTCACGTGCAGTTTGGTCTTTGTTCGGTTTTGGGATTAATATTACCTGTGCATCATAGAAAGAACTTGGGAGTTCTTTGTTCTGTGCAATTGAGTTGTATATCCTAACCAGTTGTGGGGCTATTGTGTCTTTAAATTTATGATAAAATTCGGCTGGGTATCCGTCCAGTCCAGATGTTTTGTTTCTTGCCATTCCTTTAATAGCATTAATGATCTCTTTCACCGTGAACGGTGAGTTAAGGTATTGTATTTGTGTGGGGTTAAATTTTGACATTTTAATCTTACTGAGAAAGTCTCCTGTTTTTTCAGGGTCTGGATTATCTGACTGGTATAGCCTTTCGTAGAACTGCACAAAGGCCTCCTATATCTGTTGTGGATCTGCACTAATTTCTCCCTGCTGTGTTTTTATACATGTTATACTCCCTTTGTTTCTTTTTATTTGTACCAATCGGGCTAGTGTCTTACCTGCTTTGTTTCTCTGATCAAAATAAAAACATTTCTTTTTTTTTTAATTGTCTAATTGTCTTTTGTTGCTCTATAGCATTAATTTCTCCCCTAGTTTGTATGATCTTTTCCCTCAGGGTAGGACAATTTTGTGCCTTGGCCTTGGTTTTTAATTTTAATAGTTCTTAGTACAGCAACCGTTCTCTGGCTTTTCTCTGTTTGTTTATGTTTGCTTTGATGGCTATTATTTTTCCTCTGATTACCGCTTTTGCGGCCTCCCATAATGTATAAACTGAATCCACAGACCCCTCATTTAATTCAAAGTCGGTCTTGATCTCATCTTGTATCTGGGCTGCTGCCTCAGGATTGGCCAGCAGGGCTCTGTCTAGCCTCCACAAGTGGTTTTGAGCTGCCTCAACTTTCCCCAGTCCCATATTGTAACTATTGCGTAGTGATCTGAAACCACTAGTGGGAGTATTGTACATTGTTTTATTGCATGCAGTTCTGTTGTTTCCACCCAACTATGATCTATGTGGGAAAAAGTCCCGTGTACGGGTGAGAAGAAGGTATATTCCCTCTCCTGTTTGTTCAGTGTTCTCCACCCATCCACCAATCCCATTCGCTTTAGCTCCTCTGCTATCTCTAACTGCCACTTCGCAATCCTTGTTATCCTTGATGTGTCCTTTTCAGTAAAGTAGGTGTTAAAATCCCCGTGGACCATTAAGGTCCCCTGTGCTTCTTCCCTTATTATTTTTAATATGTCTTTCAGAAATTGCTTTTTGTTTTCATTGGGTGCGTAAATATTTATCAGTGCCAATTTTTTCCCTTTGAATTCAGTGTTTACTATTACATATCTCCCCTGTTCATCTCTTATTGTTTTGTGTATTTTGGGTTCTAATTCCTCTCTAATTCCTATAAGCACCCCCACTTTTTTCCTTGGTTCGCAAGCTGCCTTTATGACCCCTGCATTTTTTGTTGCAAATCGAGGTAGGTCTTTTTTTATCAAGTGAGTCTCCTGCAAAAAGTAGATATCTGCTTTCTGCTCTTTTAATTTGCCTACCATCGTGGGGTTGTTTTCCACCCCCAGGTGGAAAAAAAACATGAACAAATATGGTAATTCGTGGCTCCACAAGTTTGAGATTTTAGGACATTGTCACCAGCACCTCTGGGCATAACATACTTAAATTTCATCCAGATATCTCTTACCGTTTGTCTTCTATAATAAAAGGCCTGGGGTGAAAAATCACCCCAGCGTCAATGGAGTTTTCCAATTGGGGTGGAAATCCACCCCAATGCATTTTAATTGGGGTGGATTTCCACCCCAGCTTAAAAGCAGCCAAATCAAAATTTTTAAAGGCCAGTTCAGAATGCAAGATGACATGGAAGGCAATTTAACCCCTTCACTGCCACGAACATCTCTCAATGTTTCCACTAGTGTCTAATAGAAAAAAGTAGCCACAGGGGATGGCAGGCATGCAGGGATGCAGGCATGCAGGGGATGGCAGGCACAGAGGTGAGTGGAGGTACTGAGGGGCTGACTGGAAGAGGTTGCACGGGGGGATAGAACTGAGGCAGTGGGGGCTGGCTCTTGGGGGGCACTACTTTAACTTATATAGATAAAGTTCATAAAAACCATTTTCTGTAGTTTGAATAAAAAATAATGTTTTTGCAAAGAAAAACGAGTAGTGTTGGTTGTTATTTATTCATGTGTGGAGCTGGTATTTCTCATAAAGCAAACTCTATAATGTCTGTGTGTTGTGTGTGTGCTGGGCATAGATTGTGTGGCTACTGTAAAAAAAAGTCACATTTTATTGCACACTTTCAATCCCCAGGCCAAAATCAGCTTGGGGTAGAAGTCCACCCCACAATAACTCGAGTGTAATTTTTTTCATGATAAAAGGCAAAGGTTAAGATGTTTTTTATTCTTTTCCTTTTGACTGGGTGGTTTAGGCCATTCGCGTTTAATGGAATTGTTTTTAGTTTTAGTGTCATTTTATTGGCCCTGTTTTGTTGGTTATCTGGAATGGGTCTCTCCTATTAATATTGTTGATGGTTCTCCACCCTTTCCCCTCTTGTTGCTGTCCCCTACCCCAGCTTCCCCCCTTTCCCCTCCTTCGTATCCCTCCCCTTGTTCTCCTCCCCTCCTCTGCGCACATGGAGTTCCGACCCCCCCTTTTCTCCTCCCACACTTCAGCCACCACCCTCCTTCAGACTTTCTGGTATTGCCCTCTTCTTCCACCTTTCCCTTCAGCTCCTTTCCAATAAAGGTTTTTTTTAAATAATTTACGCCCCTTTCCAAAATCTATTTTATCTCTTATATTTGTTTATTCCCCTTTTTGTGTATTCCTGTTTGACCATTCCCCTTGCTAAGTTCTCTTTTTGCTGTGATTACCTTTATGGGCCCTTTAAGAGGGTGTCTCCCCCCTCAGTCATTCCCTTTTCTTTCCTTCAAAAAAGTGTCCAGTTCCTCTATCTCTGGAAATTTTTCTCTTGTCTATCCAAATTGTCATCTTTGCTGGGAATCGCACCTGTGGTTTCAAACCTAGATGTTGCAGTTTGGGATAGTATTTTGCCTAGCTTTTCCTCTTTTGTGTGGTCTCGTAGGTGTAGTCCGAGTAGATTCTGATGTTGTTTCCCTTATATTGGAACAGTTGTTTACTCTGGCGAGCCTTAAGATTTGTGCCTTGTCTTTGTACTTCAAAAATTTTACTATAATTGTTCTAGGCTGTTCATTGTCCCTGGGTCTAGGGCAGAGTGCCCTGTGAACTCTTTCAATTTGGGTGTGGGGAGGAGGGGTGTGTTGGTGTTTCCCCTGTAAAGTTCTCAATCAGTATTAATTCTATCAGTTTCTCCATCCCCTCCGCCTCTTCCCCTTCTGGGACTCCCACAATTCTGAGATTTGAACGCCTGGAGCGATTTTCTATATCTTCCATTTTTTCTTTAAGTATTTGCACTGTTTTTTGCGTTTGTGCTGACTTATTTTCTTGACTAACAGCTTGATCTTCTGCTCTGGGCACTCTCTCTTCTAAGGCCTGGACGTTTTTTGCTAAATTTTCAAGCTTTGTGTTTGTTTCTTCAGAGACCTGTTGGACTTTACTTATTTTGTTAAAGAGTTTGTCTCTGTGTACACTAGTCCTTTGCAGTTCTGCCTTCAGAACTGTTTTTAAGTCCTGTATCAGGCTTTCTATTGCTTGTATGCCCCCTCCTCCCTCTTGAAATTGTTCCACTGGGCTCCGTGGCTCCGCTGTGGCCGCCATTTTCGCTGCCGCTTCCTGGATCACGTGATCTTTTTCTAGGCTGTTTTTTGCCTTACAAAAACTGCAGAGCGTCCCTTTTTCGGCTGCTTTCATTGAGGGTGTGTGTGTGTTCCCCTGTTTGGCCATTGCACTTTGGGATTTTTCAGTCTTTCTTACCGGTGAATCCCGGGTCGGGTTTGTGGCGCTTTGTAGGAGCTGTCGGCAGGCGCGTCCTCTCACTCCTCGCGCATGCACACCTTCCCTCCAATTTTTTGTTTATGCTGCCCCAAGCTGCTTTGCAGAAGGGGTGAGGTATAAAATTGTTAAATAAAGAAATAATATAAAAAATGGGGCCATGTAAGCAAAAGACTGGGGAACTTCCCAAGCCTGGAGCAGCCCATAGATCTCTCTCAGTGTGCTCTGATGACTGATCTCTTTCTGGGGGAAAGTCTGCTGGGGACTTGGCACCATCTGGATGTGTGAGTGATGATCAGCTGAGGCCTGGGAGGAAGGGGCTGTACTTAGGGTGGCCAGATATGCAAAGTTTAGAGGACACTCACAAGAAATACAGGTTTCAGGGCTTGCCAATGCAGTCCTGTAACCTGTATTTCTCATAAGTGTCCTCTAAAATCTGCATATCTGGCCTGGCCAGCCTAGCTGAACTGGCGGTTAGGGTGTGTAACTGTGGAGTGTTGTGGGGAGGGAGGTTATTGTCTAACAAAAGCAACATCAAGAACTTTGGGTGGGAGAGTCCACAAGAGCAATTGGCAAATGCACAAGGGATCATGACAACTGCTGCTCTTTAAAGGAGTGCCACTCCATGGCATATGCAAATATGGGCTAGTAGTTTCAAATCCTAGTAGCCAGGTTAAAATCCTAGATTTAAAGTTGGAAATACTCCTTGCCTTTTTGCTCCTGATACTACTGCACAGCCTAATTCAGAGTTAAGCTGAATTAAAACAAGCAAGGTTTAAAGAAGAGTGCACTGTGTCTATAGGGCTCATTCTTACACACTCTGTGAGAGTGGTAGTGGCACAAACCCACATTCTGTGTGTTGTGCAAAATCCATACCACTTCCTTTGCTACTTGGTGATCCCTTGTTCTCTGTCACCCAATGCAAAGGGTGTGCTTGTACGGATCCAGTTCTAGCAAGTAGCAGTGTGTTGTGTGATTTGATTAGCCTGGAGCAAGCTTAAGTTGCATCATTTCCTTTTTGTCACTTCCTACTTCTGAGTGATCACTGAGGTGTGGCCAAAGAATCTTGACCCAAGAACTCCCTCCTTCACTCCCTGCTATTTCCAGAACATTGTGTGCACGGATTTTCCTCTGTGGCAAGAGTGAGCAAGCTGTTGCTCAGGAGCCACATGTGGCCCTTGGGCAATTCAAGTGTGGCTCTTGACCAGGGCCAGTCTCATGCCTTATAGATCCTATGTCTATAGGCACTGCCTTATAGTTCCTATGTCTTAATTCACCACACCCAAGTCTCACCAGCTGGAATGCAGTTGCTGCTGAGAATCTCAGCAGCCAGGACCGCAGAGTACCAGCTCTGTCAGTCAAACATGAAGCAGGAGAGGCTCAGCCTGGAAGATACTTCAAATGGGCACATATGTGTGTGTCTTGTGGCTCTTGGCCATATGAAGATTTTGGTGTGCTGCTCTTGAGGTTGGGAACTTGACCCATCTCTTCTGTATGCCCTTTGCACTGTAGGGAATACCACACCAAAGTAGAGAAGGAGGGGGACCCATGAAGTGAAGAGGAATTGTCTGGATGTCTGCATAGCATTGCCTCCTGCGTTACACTCCCTGTCTCTTCCTCTATGACGTACACAACTCTCCATCCACAAGAGATTTGAGGGCACAGTTAAAGGTGTGGGGAGGACTCAAGATCCCAGCCCAGTTGCACCTCTGTAGCTAAGTGAAGTTGATTAGACACACTGATGAAAATCCAAGTAGCTGAACTAGTCAACAGTCAATAAACCAAAGACAAAATTCTCAAAAGCGTGAAACAGACGTCAAGTTATTAAAGGAAATTAATCCTCCAGTTCTTGACTTTCAAAAGCCTTGTTTGTTCCTGTTCTCACAGTGACCTCTACTCCCTGAGCTAGGGTTGAGGATAAGATAGATGCTGGTTATGTTAGACCAGTGCTAAACCTTCTTCCTTTACACATTCCCTCTCACATCCATCTTGGAGAGGATCTGGGAGAGGGGGCTTCTCTCCTAGAACTAGAGCAAGAAGGAAATCTGTCACTTGTGAAGAACATGAGTGACAATCTTGCTTTCCTGATGCTAATGCTCTTTCTTGCCTTCAGTGCTACTTTATTCTGGGAGTAGTCTCATTGAAATCCATGGTGTTATTCATAGAGCAAGGTGTGAGGAGACTGATGGGTAAGAAGAATGCCTTTTGGGTTTGCAGTTGACATAGTGGTAGCAGAGAGAGCTCTGAGCTGTAAGCATTGATTCTCATCCTTGCTACGCATGGGGCCTCTGCTGGGCTGCATCCCTAATACGGGGCACCATGCACCCAAGATGCAGAGACGTAAATTCTGGAAACCTCCTTGCATCCAGACACCCTGCAGGATGTGCTTTGTCTGATTAGAGAGGGATCTGGATATGGGAGACTGCAGATTCTTCCATATTCTAGACATGAAGTACATTCCCCACCACTTCCACAGGTGACATCAAGTGTGCAGTGTTTAGTCACGTTGCTACTAATTAGTCAAGCACTGCTGGACAGACATACTTGATGTCTCTGCAAAGAAGAGTGGGGGACTGTGAGGAATAAGGAGGAGGAGAGGGGGGATGGAAGGGATAGGACCACCTCACACACCCACACTCGCTGCAGACAACAAGACCCTGGTGTGGAAAGGGAACCCTCAGGATCCTGATTGGCTTCTGGGATTATAAACCCCCAGACTAGATCATCATGGGGTGGCGAAGCGGAGCACAAGGCCTTCAGGTTGCTCCCAGAAGCATACACACTGGGGCCAGGGAACCGTGTCAGGGAGGTGCACGTAGTGAGGGGCTGGGAAGGGGTGAGGGCCCCCCAGGGTCCGGAAATGGGATAGGGCACACTGTCACGTCTTGATACTCTTTTTATAAGAAGGGAAAAAGACTAAGTTTCCCAGCTGAACTGGTCATACTGGATTGGGCCTTTTTCTCCTAAATGTATAAATTGAGTTTTACACTTTACTTTGAGGTCCGGCTAGCAAAGCAAGTATTGTAAAAATGACAATACATTTATAAATAAAGGAACATGAGACTTTTGGAATATAAAAATATATGCAGTTTACTTAAATATAAATAGAAAGTATCAGTAGCTTACATAGAATGGTATTGATAGCCAATCAAAGTTACATGATCTTAAAACATTTCTATCTTAAGAAAAAGCTTCTAAAAGCTTAACATATGCACAATTCATTGGCTCAAAGATATCAAGAATCATACTTTACATTGTTTCCAGATCTTTCCCTTTGTCTGCCATAAAGATGTTAAGTGAGAAAGAAATCCAAGCATGTGGATTTTCAGTCTAAGGATCAATTCTCTGTGTCTCCCTCTTTAAAGGCAGATTGTTAGAAGGATCACATTACTTTGAATAGTGTCATAGTGACATCAGCAACAAGGAGATACACTTGATTCTAATTGGCTCTCTTAAAGAAACCAATCAAAGTTTGACTTTCTTCAAGGTTTAAGCTAAATAGAAACCTTGTATTTTTATCAGAGATAATTGTCAGATTATAGAGAAAATAACCAGAACTGTTAGCTAGAAAAACCTAACAAAATACTCCTTCTTAGTCTAGGAGATAACTTATGAATAGTACTATCTGTCACTTAGACACCTAGAGATAACATTCCAGACATCTTGTCTAAGAGAATCTAAGTTAACCAAAGGGGCCTCATTTTATGGCTTAGCTAGACCAGAGGGAGAGCTAGAGATAGGCCTCTTTATGGCTCATCCATTTGGTTGTTTCCTTGGCAACAGTCAAATGTCAATTTGGGGAGCTTGGAAAGAAAGCCTTGGAATGTGGCTGGAGGTGCTTCAGCTTGAACCATTATAATCACAGAAGTTGATTTTAGAGATCAGTGCTGTGAAACACAATTCAGATACATTGAAACATAAAGTTAACATGTAAAAACTCAAAGTTAATACATTTGGAACACAGATGGCCAAAATATATAGGCCTATAATAGGAAATACATGACAATTTCACACACACGGGAGGGGCCCAGGAACTGTGCACAGGAATAAGGAAGATCTCTACAGCCACTACACAAAGAATGCCCGCCCACACACACACACCTTGACACTCACACCCTGCTTTCACCCACACTCACTCACCAGTCACTTGAAGCACCGTCACACTTGAACCTAGGACAACCACGAGCGAAACCTTGAAGCAACGGAAGGGGCCAGGATCACAGGTGCAAGGGCTCTGATCACCGGCGAGGCCAAGGCGGCACTGAGCCGCTTATATCCCTCTCTCCTTTAGTGCACGTAGGTGCGCAGAGTGCCGCGGGAATGAGGCAGGGCAGGGCCTCCACTGGAGGCAGCGGCGCGTCCGTAGCCCCGGCTCCAGGCTCTGTATTGCGTGTTGGTGGGGTTCCCTCTGTACCCCGAGAAGTTCCCCCTTTTTTCTGCTGGAGTGCCAGCGGCTGCAGCGAAGCCGGAAGTGGCGGGGCTCCCACGGGCCGGATCCTGCTGCCAGTCGAAGGAGGACACCAGAGCTGCTGCACGCCGCACAGCCCACCCCAGATCCACCCCCCATACCTCAGACCCCGAGACGGGTCTGACAGGGACATACAGCTTGCCTGCCCGGAATAAGGATGATGTAGAGGAACAGATCAAGGCAAGGTCTGTACTGGGCTCCCATGTGCCTTCAAGGTGTCTCTGCCCATGGTGGAGGAGGGCCTTGTTGCAGAAACCAGCACTCTGGGGAATAAGGCTGGCAGTCTGTTACATGTGTTCTTCATGGGTCTGTGTGGCCAGGCCTGGTAAAAGGTGGTAACATCCTCTCAGTGCGGCACAGGGGCAGCAGCACTGCAAGCTTTTTTTGCACCCATATCCTACTACTCCCTGAGTCTTCGATGCTGAAGGAAAACACTCCAGACTCCTGCACAAACTGGACAGTCAGTAATGCCCTCACCTGGGTGCTGACACAGTCCTCATTTCTGTGAGCAAAGCATCTCTAGGGGCCTCTCTCTTTGGTTGGTGGGAGGGGTCTAGAGACTCTGCAGGCAGCTGCACCTGCTGATCCTGAGGGGCGGGGCACACCCATGTGGAATGTGTCCATAGGCAAAAATGGGTGATTTGCACTCATTGAAGACTTGCTAAGTGCCTCAGTATGCAGTTTGAGCAAACACTGTGGTTAATTGGCTAATAAAATCTAGTCAAGTTCACACTGACTGATTTAATCTGGACGCGGATCTCCGCCTGGAGCAGCAGGGGGTGGCGAAGGCTGCCTTCCGCCAGTTGTATGTGGTGTGGAGGTTGCGTCCGTACGTCTCCGGCTTGGACCTGGCCTCCCTCATCCATGCCTTCGTCACCTCGAGGCTGGACTACTGCAATGCGCTCTACGTGGGGCTGCCCTTGTTCCTGGTTCGGAGGCTGCAACTAGTGCAGAATGCAGCGGCCCGCCTCCTTTCAGGGATGGGTCGCTGGGACCACATAACACCTGTTCTCTGGGCTCTGCACTGGCTGCCGATAGCGTGCCGAGCCAGGTTCAAGGTATTGGTGGTGATTTATAAGGCCCTTTACGGTCTTGGCCCCTCATACCTCAGGGATCGCCTCCCCCTCCGCGCCCCAGAGTGGCTCCTTCGGTCTTCCGGGGGTGCCTTCTTGGAGGCCCCTGTGTTAAGCGGGGGCCACAATGGAGAGGGCATTCTCGGTGGCCGGGCCACGCCTTTGGAATTCCCACCCGGAGGAAGCTCGCCTGGAGGTTCTAACCCTAACCCTAACCAAACCTTTTAACATTCTGGTGAGTTTGTAAAACCTGGCTGTTCGCCCAGGCCTTGTGGGAGGGTGGGTTAGTGGTTTTTTTTATCCCCCTACGCTTCTTTATTATTCGTTATTATTTGTTGTCCCTTCCCTGTTTTATTTGTAAGATTTTTGTAATTTTTAAAAATGTTTTTAAGGTTGTTTTACTTTTTGAAAATTGTTAGCCGCCCCGAGCTGCTTGCAGGAGGGGCGGGGTATAAATGCATTAAATAATAATAATAATCGTTATTATTATTATTAATTGGCAGGACAAAGTGGTTTTTTTTTGCAGGGGGTGGGGAGGCTCTCTTTTTGGAACATTAGGGAGGAGGGAGGGAAATGCCCTCAGGACATATCTGTTTAGGATGTGCCTCTTGAGTTGGAGGGCGAGGACAGTGAACTGGCAGAAGACTAACTGCTGATAGCCCAGGTTGTTGTTAGTGGTGTGGAATGGGAAGGATCTTTAGGTTCAATGAAGATGGTTCCTGCCCTTATTATTGAGAGAGTCTGTGTGACGTTAATCTGATCTATTGTTGTAAGTACTGTAGCATAGACAGAAGGCACACAGACGTTGCAATAATAAACGCTTACACATAGCAATAAACTTATTTTAAAATTTCAGACATTTCAGAGTTGAGTTTTCAAATGCTTTCAGAGCCATTAGGGGTTCAAAGTGAGGATACAGAGCATCTGTGACTTACATGAAGTGTGAGGGCTGCCCTGCTTCCTCACAGGCGGGGGTTCCGATGTTGGGGGACCCCAGCTCGCTGGCAGGCTCACCCCCTGGCTCCCTCCCCCCTGCGACCTCTTCGACTCCTCCGACAGGCGCACAGCTGAGTCCGGGGGTTGCCAAGACAACACCCCGGTAGGACGTCACTGCAGGGCCCTCCCCCGCTGCCGCGCAAAGTTGTTGAGCTGCTCCTTGCGGATACAGGCAAGGGCAGGGGGGCATGGTAAACACTTTAAACTCCAGCGCTGCAGGACAAACCGTGCTGGTGATCAGAGTAGGCTGGCCCCCTCGCTGAGAGCTAGGTGTCTTGTGATTTGACTCTTGCCTACGTCTTCGTTATGTTCTTTCCTCCCCTTCCTTTGACCGTCTGTGGAGCTGTGGGTTGCGTGTGCTGGAGTGGTGTGGTTGGTGAGTGTTTCCCCCCCTTCGTGTACTATTCCTGGAGTAATTGAGTGAGCGAAAGAGCGAGTCAGTTAGTGTGGTTGTTTCCCCCTTCCCGGGGTCCTCCCCCCTTCCCTGTCGAGGTGTTCATCCCTCTCTGCCCCCCCAACGACCCTGGCCCTGATCCTTCCTTCCCCCACTGTTGACGCTATCATTCCTTTCCCCTGTGGTGTGTGTCGGGAGTGTGTGTTGGGTGCGAGACAGGAGAGAACACTCCAGTGCATTCTGCTCTGCGCCCTATGATGATAGAGGCCTAAGCTCTTGCAGCTTCCTTGGCCACCACTCTATCCTGACAGGCATTCCTAAGTTCCGAACTGCCTCCGAGCACTCCACAGAGTTGGTTCCTTTCCCTGCAGGTTGACTGTGGGACCCCTTCTGGGTTACAGGCCTTCTGGGTTACCTTCCTTGTGTCCTTCCCCCTCCCCATAACAGGAAGGTCTTTCTGGGCCAGGAGTGGAGGTTCTTTGGGGTGGACAGATCCAGCACCCCTCCCTCCAAAACATTTAGCTCAGATTTATGTCACTCTTTCCTTCCCCTGCATACAGGAAGAGGGGACCCAGAAGAGGAGGGAAAGGTACCGTCAGCAAATAGAAGGCCAGTTTTGGTGGCAGGAGGGGATGAGGCTGCACCAGCAAGGATTGAAATGGAAGAGGTTCCAGGAAGGAGGGTGATATTCCATCTTTTCTGCACCATGGCCCACTTTGACCTAGCTCTGTCACCTGAGCCCTGGGAAGTTGGTGGGCAGATCAGACTTTCAGTGATTGAACAAGGGCCTCCCTCTTTCTCTGCGGATGTGTTTTGACCTGAGCATTAAACTTCTTGTTCTGACTAGAGGCAGCTTGTTTGTTGTTCCTATAGTGGACATGGCTTTCTGCATTCCTGCTGCCAGAACTTTGTGGGGACCTCCTGATTCCTGATTAGAAGCCAGAACCCAGGAAGTGTTCCTGTGTGTGCTGTGGGTTATGCTGTCTGGCAGCTTGGCCCACCATTGGCACTGAACGTGCTCTGGCTCTGTGGCTCTGCCCTTGGAACTGTGCACAGAAGCGGGGACCTGCTGGGAGGATTGAATTCAGCCTGGAGGATGGACTGCACTCCTGATTATGAGATGATGACCAAATTGCTACATTGTTTCAGGATGAAGAAATTGTGCTGCCAAAGGCCAAGGGAGAATTAATCAGAACTAGAGACTCAGAGTGGGCAGGCAGGGCACTCGCTCCCCCTGCAAGGCCAGAGCCACTGACTTGGGCGAACTCATGCACTGTCTCCTGCTTGTAGCTATTGAGCAATTGTGAGGTTTTGCGCAGAATGTGCCGTGATCCTATCCCTCATCTCCCCCTTCCTTGTCTCTCTTAGGTCACTTGCCCACGTTCAGAGATATGGTGGGGAAACTCACGGTGGGCTCCTAGTGACCCAACTCATTAGTAACTCTGAACGTGGGCACAGGGGAATTATGTGTCATGAGGTGGATACAGTGGCGATTTCTCTGATGGATGACAGGGCTCAAAATCCAGCCCTGTCATCCTTCAGAGAAATTGCTTTGGGACCGTCTGAAGATGCTTTTACCCCTGCACCCACGTTCAGAGCTACTCGTGAGTTTGGCCGCCGGGAACCCACCTGTGAGTTTCCCCACCTTATCTCTGAACATGGGCAGGTAACCTTAGATTGTAAGCCCTTTGGGGGAGGGACTTGTATATAATTATTGACTGTACAGTGCCAGGTACACTGCTGGCACTATATAAATAATAATTAATAAATAATCCCAAAGTGCTGAGAAGATACTCATATTCCAGCTGCCCTGCCACCTGGAGTCAGCTAAGGCACAGGGAGGAAGCAACCTGACCAGGGCCAATGACAATCAGCGGCAGCGCTGGGAAGGGCACTCCCAGGTCCTTACTCCTAGCTCTGTTCCTGTTACTAGACAGAGTCAATTTCCACAGCAGAGGCTACAGTGTCCTGGGAACACCCCTGCTCTGCCCACCCAGTTTCAGCAATGCAGGGAAAGTTGTCTTTGGACTGGCTGGAAGATCAGGCGTTCAGGCAGAACCTGCCTCCTTCACAATGTCTCTCTGTGCTACTCGCTAGACTCCAATAACTGCAATTTATTTTCTGATTTTAATTAATGATGCTAATATACAGAACATCACCCCATTGGGTGATGGTTCCTTCATAAACTCTCCATGGCGCTCTCTGCTCCCACTTGAAACAATGGGTGCTTTTAAACAGACAGCACCCATGGCTCTGCCTTGCCTCATGCCCAGGTGGCCCATCCGTCTAAAGCAGGGGTGGGGAACCTCTGGCCCGCAGTCCACTTCCAGCCCGCGGAACTTGTTCCCTTGGCCCGCCGACCTCTAAGGCCTTCCCCATTGTGTGAAGTCCATCACCCGGCTCACTGTGGCTCGAGCGGGGCTCTGTGGGCCACACAGAATGGGGAAGGCCTAATCTAACTGACCTGTCGAGCTGTTGCTGGAGCCTGGCTCTGGCTGCTGTGCTACCGGGCTCTGCTGCTACCGTGCTACCGGGCTCTGCTGCTACCCACACCCCGGCACCGAACTGCCCCTCCAGGTGCTGGGCCAGGGCACCGCCACCTCTGCGTGCAGGTGGGCCACCGCCGCCAACGCCGCTGAGTACGGGGCTGGGGCCAGCACTGAGCCAGGCGCAGGTGAGTCCAAGAGCGAGACTGCGTGTATTTGTGTGTATTCTCTGTGTGTGTATTCTGTCACCCCTGCTCAGTGGCGGCAGCTTCAAGCCCACCGGGGCACCCCACGGTAGCACTCCGCGAGCCCCCGATGCACTGAAGCCCTGCCCCCAACAACGCAACAGGGTGCTCTGCTGCAGCTGGCGTCCCCAGCTCTTGATGCAGAGCCCCAACCCGTTGCCACGCCCCCCTCGCCAGCACGCAGAATTGGGAGGCCCCTGGGCACTCAGAGTGCTTGTGGGAACGCACAGGGGCGGGGCCTGTAGGATAAAGCCCAGCGCTGCAGATACAGCGGCGCTGGTGATTCGGAGAGACCGGACCCCTTGAGTTGAGCATGGTGGTGTGGGGGCTGCGGAGCAAGTGAGAGTGGGCGATGCCCCGAGCGTCTGGACTTTTTTCCTTGTGTCTTCCCCTTGACTGGATTGGTGAGTGCTTACAAATGTGAGTGGAGCGTGAGTGTGCGCGTGTTTCCCCAGTTCCCTACCTCGACCAGGGTTTCACCCTTGCTGCGTGAGTGACCCGTTCCTCCGCCCTTCGTGAGGTTCCCTTCCTTACCCCCTCACCTTTCCCCCACATGTACCATCCCCTTTCCCCCCGCTGACCCTGGAGAGAGTGGGACGAGTGAATACCGGGGCAGACCTTGGCTTCCTGTGTCACAGCGCCCAATGATTATAGAGGCCTGTTCTCTTTGATTAGAGGTAAAGGCCATCATACTATCCTGACGGGCATTATCCTCCACGCCACCGCTCCCCTGCACCAGGCAAGCCTCGGTCATGTGTGCGCCCCGTGCGAGTGCAGGATATCCCCCGCCCAGTGACAAAATCACCAACCTCCCCTGGCCCAGGTACGGGCTTCTGTCCCTAATGTATATCGCCAAGGAAATCCATCAACTTATGCAAACTATACAGTCCGTGGTTATGGAAGTCAAGGACATTTGAACCGAACAAGGAGAATTAGCCACAGCGGTCGCTCAGTTCCAAGGAGCTGCAGCCCCTAATGCACCTCTCCCTGTAGCGGCAGCTGACCCCTTGCCTCCCCCACCTGTGGTACCTATTGCCCCTTTTGGGGGCCTGGGAACCCAAGGGGCCCAAAATCGATAAATTTGTGGGGGATAGGTGGGCTTTCCAGGGGTTCTTAGCTTTATGTCAGCTCACCTTTACATTGCAACATCCACTTACGTGACAGATACCCTAAAGGTGGACTTTATTATTGGTAACTTAAGAGGAATCGCATTAGAATGTGCAACCACTCTGTTGAAAGGGAACAGCCCTTTGTTAGCCAAATATGATGACTTCGTAAAAGAGTTTGTTTTTCTTTTTGATCATCCCCACCAAGTTAGGGATGCAGAAACATTAATTATGACCCTTTGGCAATCCAAGGGTGGACTACTGGAGTATATTATACACTTCCAACAACTTGCGTTGGAACTCCAGTGGCCTAATGACGTCCTGAAGGTCATGTTCCACAGGGGTCTTAGTGAGGAAATAAAAGATCAGCTAGCTTTTGTGGCTCTTCCAGAGACCTGGGAGGCCTTGGCTAACCTCACTCATAGAAGACCGATTAGCGGAACGAAAAAGAGAACGGTGCCAGGACGTGCGGCCACTCCGTTCTCACCCCTAGGGCCTCCTAAGTTACCCGATCCTGAGCCCATGCAACTTGGAGCCTCCCGGGGCCCCCTAACTAAAGAAGAACGTGAATGGCATCGGGTGTCTCATTCCTGTTTTTACTGCAGTGTTAGGAGCAAGGCCAAGGGATCCGGAGAGGAACAAGCACACAGTTTCCACGCACTAGGGTAGCACAGGGGTAGAAAAATGTCCCTCAGGATCTTATAGTGGCGTTGGGTAATGGCTACAAGAGCTAGCCCTCGCCGAAGTTCATCACAGGGACTGGCGACCTGAGTGCTGCCCACACTATAGTTATCACGCACCCAAGCGTACCGGAGTAAGGTAAGGAAGGTGAGGTCCAGTGGTGGTTCAGTGGGGGAGAGGGTCCTGGG
>QEPC01014548.1:924711-944274 GCA_003113815.1 Sphenodon punctatus | reverse complement strand
TACAGTTCTCAGAGTCTTAATTTGAGTTTTACAGTTCTCAATGTCAACATTACAAACATGTGGAACCTTTGACATTACATAGTGTACATGTATAGTAACATTACATACATATGAAACCCTTGGCACCACACATTTACCAAACATGTAGTCCCGTGTTACACGTGTGTGACCCCATGTTTCTCTGTGACACCCTCCTCAAAACCCACCTCTTCCGCTCTGCCCCTCCGAACTCCTGCTAATCATCCCCACCCAGGATTATCCTCCACCTGCTATCTGTAAACTCCCAATTTACTGTAACCAAGCCAAGAAAGTGTACCTGAGTTCTCACATCCTCATAAATGTCTCATCCCTTGTCTCTCCCTCTGTTCCCCCTTCCCTGTCTCCCCTCCCCCTATATTAGATTGTAAGCTCTCGGGCAGGGACCGTGTCCATCTTATTTTTTGTAAAGCGCCAGTTACATCGCTGGTGCTATATAAATGCTTATAGTAATAATAATAATAATAAATAATAATATTGCCTCTCAGTAAGAGAGTGGCCCATGTTAAGGCGACTCCCTCCAAATGACCAATAATGAAGGCCACCTTCAATTCATCCGTGTCATATGTACTAGGTTGTATATTAAAAGTCAGTTGGCATAGGGCCACAAAACTCTAAAACTTCCTCCTATCCCCATTAACTTGATCAAACTTAGGGGCCGTTGGTTCTCGTGGGAGTGCCGGACCCACCACTGGTGACAGTGCCAGAGGCGCAGCTTCCGCGCCCAGGGCGGGATGGCTGCCGCTGCCATGAATTATCCTCGTGTCAGCTCCTGCCAACGGGGCTCCCTTGGCGGCAGCTACGGGGCTCCTGGAGGCTGTAGCAACCCGCCCCCCTGCACGAGCTGCGGCGGCTCTGCTGCTTGTAACTGACCCGGTGCCGCCTGCAAGCTGGCCGCCGCATCTGGTTGCCAAGGCAACCCCTGACAGTGACATTACGGCAGAGCCCCGCCCCTCCACCTCACGGGACATGAGGTCACCTCAGGAGCCCGTGCGCCGCTCTGCGTGCCTCCAGGCATGTCGGGGGCGGAGCCTGGGCTACAAACACCGGTGCCGCCAAACACGCAGCGCCGGTAATCAGAGCCTGAGAAGCTGGCCCCCAAAGCTAAGTGTGGTTTTGTCTTGTCTTGTCATTGTTTATCCTCAATGTTACCCTTACTGTGGACCCAGCTGTCACCCTTTCCCCCTGTCCTTCCTTCTGCCAAATTGTGTTGACCCTCGTTGTTTCCCCTTATTGACCTCCTGCCCTCTTGTGAATTGTGGTTGTGGTTTGTGCTTCTTGTGAGAATGTGAATGCTTGTGGAACCTTGTTGTTTCCCCCGCTGGTCTGATTGGGCCTGAGTGTGGCGTTTGAGAAGTTCGCCAGCCCTCTTTCCCCTTCCTGGGGTTTCTTCCTTCCCCTGTATAGTGTGAAAGCCCCCTGGATTCTTCCCCTCAGACCTGGTTCCTTACCCCTGTGGTCCCAGCTCACTGCTTCACTGGTTCGCCTTCGCCCCCCACCCTGTGATTGTGTGTGCGGTGAGGTCATCCTCTCACTTAAAAGCTCTGCACCCTATGATGATAGGGACCTGATCTATTGGAGATCCTATAGGCCGCAACACTATCCTGATGGGCATTGTTTCCCAGGGCGCCCTTTGCAGAGCGTGAGGTTGTGGTCCCTGTGTGAGTGGAAGGGGTCTTTCCTGGTTTCCCCGTTCCCCCCCCCGGTGGCAGAATTACCGGCACCAAATCCCATTCCTACTTGCCTTTTCAGAGCCCCCACACTATGGATATAGCCCAGGAAATGGGAAACCTAGTACAAGCCGTTCAGGCCTTACCAATGGACGTGAAGGACCTACAAACCAAGCACGCGGAGTTATCTGCCGTAGTGGCACAAGAGGCACCCCCCGCACCTGCCTCGAGGCACTCGCAGGTGTCTGCGGCTCCTCGGGAGCCCCGAGGTCCCCGAATTGATACATTTTTAGGCTATCGGAAGGTCTTTCGGGGATTCCTGGCCCTATGTAAATTAAACTTTACTGTATATCTGGCCACCCACCTCACTGATGCCCTAAAGGTGGCCTTTATTATTGAAAATTTTGGGGGGAGTCACCCTAGAATGGACCACCAATTTATTGAGCAGCACTAGCCTGCTCCTTTCCAACTACAATGACTTTGTCCTCGAGTTTGCCTTCCTTTTTGACCACCCGCATCGAGTACAAGATGCAGAATCTTCCATTCTCTTGTTTAAACGGGCGAGAGACCTTGCTGGAGTATTTTACCCAGTTTCAGCAACTCGCCTTGGAGTTACAATGGCCAGAGGACATGTTGAAGGTGATGTTCTGGAAAGGACTTAGTGAGGAACTGAAGGATCAGCTCGCCTATACCGCTCTCCCCGACACTTGCGAGAAATTGGCCACACTAACCCTCCAGATCGACAACCGTCTTGAGGAGCGACGCTGAGAGAGAAGGCAAGAAACCAGAAGCTTCACCCCAAGGACTTCGTTTGCCAACCCCCCCAACATGGAGGCGTCGAAAACCAGTGATCCTGAGCCCATGCAGCTAGGCGCCTCCCGAGGGCCCCTAACAGCCGAGGAAAGGGACCGAAGGCAACGATCCAGGGCTTGTTACTATTGCGGGGAGTCATCTCACTTTGTACACAAATGCTCTTCTCTTCCTTCATCTCATCGACTGTAGGAAAACGCCAAGAGTCAGGATGGACAGGGGTCATCTCGGCCATAAAACAAATCCCCTCGGCCCTCACAATGAAGCAACTCCATCTGCGGGTCTCCCTCACCCTGACCATTGACTCTCGAAGATCTCTTGTTTTATGGGCCCTCATAGACTCAGGAGCCTCCGACAACTTTATAGATGCTGGATTGACAAAAACGCAGGCAATAAAGATCGAACCTAAGGAACACCCCGAACCCGTGCACTCCATAGACAGCTTGCCCATCATATCGGGCCCCATCACAATGCAGACAGCCCTATTGCACTGTGTGATGGGGCAACACCAAGAACAAGTAGTGTTCGATGTTGTTTGCACTCCCTTGTTCCTCGTATTGAGACTGCCTTGGCTTTCGCAACACAAACCCCAGATATCCTGGAAACAAAAGCAGATTAAATTCACTTCCCCCTGTTGCGCACAAGCGGGTTATGTACCTGTACCACCACCCCCCAAGGCGGACCCCTAACGATGTGTGGAAATTTCATCGGGAACAACCTCAGTCTACCATGAGAATATGTTGACTATGCCGATGTGTTCAGCAAGAACCAGGCAGCCGAACTGCCACCACATCAGCCGTATGATTGCCCAATAGATTTAGTCCCAGGTAAAGAACCACCTTTTGGGCGTATTTACACCCTATCGACGCCGGAGTTGGCGGTTCTTTGCTCCTACATGGAAGAAAGCCTGCGGAATGGTTTTAGCCGACACGCCAGCTCCCCTGCGGGAGCCCCTATCTTTTTTGTCGCAAAGAAAGATGCCAGCCTGAGGCCCTGTATCGACTAATGTGGCCTAAACAACGTAACTATCAAGAACCGCTACCCACTCCCCTTAATACCAGAACTCCTAAACTGGCTCCAAGGAGCCCATATCTTTACTAAATTGGATCTCCGAGGAGCCTATAACTTAGTACAAGTACAAGAGGGCGACGAGTGGAAGAACACCTTCCGTACTCGATATGGACATTTCGAGTATCTTGTGATGCCGTTTGGCTTGGCCAGTGCTCCGGCCATGTTCCAGCACTTCATCAATGACATATTCCGGGACATTCTGGACAGCTTTGTCATCGCCTATCTAGACAACATCCTGATCTACTCTGCATCGATGTCTCAACACATTCAGCATGTCCGACAAGTGCTCCAACGGTTGCGGCACCACAAACTATATTGCAAAAGGGGAAAATGTGCCTTTCACATTACTACTGTGGAATTCCTTGGCTTTGTGATCAGTCTCGCCGGTATCAAAATGGACGGTCGGAAGGTCGCCGCTATCCAGCACTGGCTGCCACCAAAGGCAGTGAAACCCCTCCAGCGTTTTCTAGGAAGTACTAATTACTATTGGCACTATATCCCCAACTATGCGGAGATCACTACCCCCCTTACCCGGCTGCTAAAGAAGAATCAGCCATATACATGGGGAGCTGAACAACAATATCGCTTTTCTTATCTTAAAAATGCCTTTATGACCATGCCACTTCTACAACACCCAGATTTCTAAAAGCCGTTTTATGTAGAAGCAGATGCCTCTAGTGGGGCTTTAGGGGTTGTTCTCCTGCAAGAAGCCGACAACGAGAAAAAGCTCTTACCCTGTGCGTATTATTCTCGCCAACTTACCCCGGCAGAAAGAAACTACACTATCTTTGACCGCGAGCTCCTAACCATCAAGGTGGCTTTTGAAACTTGGCGTCACTACCTGGAAGGGGCCAAATACCCCGTGACCATAACAACAGACCACAAAAATCTGACCTTCCTTCAAATGGCTCAAATCACCAACTCCCAACACGCCCGGTGGGCACTGTTCTTTGCTCGCTTTTCCTTCACGATTCACTACCGACTGGGCAAACTAAACATCCTAGCAGATGCCTTCTCCCGGTATCATGAAGGGCGCGATGCGGACCTCTGGCTATAAGGACCGATCTTGGATAAGAAGGTCTTCGCTGCAACGTATTTACACTTGGATCATCTTCGACAAGCCACAGTACAAGAACTACACGTAACAGAAGATCCCTCCTACGTTGATGACAACGGACTGATAAAATGACAGAACCAAATAGTGGTCCCTCCTTCCTGTCGCCCGCAGATACTGTGGTCCCACCATGACACCCCCCTTACGGGACATCCAGGAGACGAACGAACCTGCAGGTTAATCCAACGAACCTTTTGGTGGCCCACCTTATCACAGGACGTACGGCAATACGTACGCAGCTGCGCAACTTGTGCTTGCACAAAAATTCCCAGGAAAGCCCCGATAGGTCTCCTTCAACTTGCTACCCTGCCCCAAGGTCCCTGGCAGCGAGTGGGCATGGATTTCATTGTGGAACTACCCACTTTCCGGGGATATAATACTGTTTTTGTCATAATAAACCACTTCACGAAAATGGCCCACTTCGTGGCCTGCAAGGGGCTTTCATCAGCCCACCGAACAGCATTGTTATTCCTCCGTCATGTCGTGAAACTACACGGCTGGCCTACAAACCTATTAGTGATTGGGGCTCGCAATTTGTATCCTACTTCTGGATGGCCTTGTTTAAGGCCCTACGGGTCGACTTAAAACCCACCACGGCATACCATCCTCAAGCCAATGGACAGGTCGAACGACTTAATCAGAACTTTGATCGATACCTGCGTTGCTACACCAGCTTACTTATAGGATGATTGGTATGCCTGGCTGCCAATGGCGGAATTCACCTACAACAATGCTCCCAACGCCTCAATTGTGAAATCCCCTTTTTACGTCACTTATGGTTTCCACCCCCAGATGGGCTCTCATGAAGTACCTCCGAACAAAGTCCCTGCAGCAGGAGCCCTTGCGCATCAGATCTACGAGACTCAGACCCTGGCCAGAACAGTCCTTGAGAAGGCACGGCAGCGGTATAAGGTAAAGACTGATAGACACAGACGGGATGCCCCCCTGCTCCAACCCGGGGATCTCGTCTGGGTCGACTGTCGACATTACGCCTCTGCATGCCCATCTGCCAAACTCGATCACAAATACTTCAGACCGTTTCCCATTCTCAAGCAAGTAAACAATGTAACGTATACTGTCAAATTACCCAAGCAACTTCGGATTCATTCCACGTTTCATGTGTCCTTGCTGAAGAAAACTACAGTGCCGAGCAACCCCAAACCACCCGACACAAGAAACTCCATCGATCTCTCAGACCCGACTATGAAGTCAGGGCCATATTGGACTCTAAATTCTACAGAGGCAGGCTGCACTATCTCATCGACTGGCTAGGCTACAGTCCAGAGGAACGTTCTTGGGAGCCCCCAGCGTTGCAGCCCCCTGCCTTTTCCGACTATTCCACCGTTGTCACCCTGAAAAGCCTGGCCCCATCGGACTCCTCGGCTGGAGGCTTTGAGGGGGGGATATTGTCAGATCCCGCCAATGGGGGCTCCCTGGGCGGCAGCTACCAGGCTCCCGGAGGCCGCAGTGCCCCGCCCCCCTGCACTGGCCGCAATGCCTCCACCACTTGTAACTGATCCGGCGCCACCTGTAGCCTGGTCGCCGCATTCGGTTGCCAGGCAACCCCTGACAGCGGTTTTATGGCAGAACCCTGCCCCTCCTCCTCATGGGACGTGAGGTCACCCAGGAGCCCGTGTGCCACTCCGCGCGCCTCCAGGCATGTCAGGGGCGGAGCCTGGACTACAAACACCGGCGCTGCCAGACACGCAGCGCCAGTAATTAGAGCCTGAGAAGATGGCCCCCAAAGCTAAGTGTGGTTTTTGCCTTGTCTTGTTGTCATTGTTTATCCTCGTTCCTACCCTTACTATGGACCCAGCCATCACCCTCTCCCTGTCCTTCCCTCTGCCGCATTGTGTTGACCCTCGTTGTTCCCCCTTGCTGACCTCCTGCCCTCTTGTGAATTGTGGTTGTGGGTTGTGGTTTGTGCTTCTAGTGAGAGTGTGAATGCTTGTGGAACCTTGTTGTGTCTGATTGGGTCTGAGTGTGGCATTTGAGAAGATTGTCAGCCCTCTTTCCCCTTCCTGGGGTTTCTTCCTCTGCCCATATAGCATGAAAGCCCCGTGGATCCTTCCCTCCAGACCTGGTTCCTTACACCTGTGGTCCCAGCTCACTGCCTCACTGATTCTCCTTCGCCCCTCACCCTGTGAGTGTATGTTTGGTGAGGTAGTTCTCTCACTTAAAAGCTCTGCACCCTATGATGATAGGGACCTGATCTATTGGAGATCCTTTTGGCCGCAACACTATCCTGACGGGCATTATTTCCCAGGGCACCGTTTGCAGAGCATGAGGTTGTGGTCCCTGCATGAGTGGAAGGGGTCTTTCCTGGTCCCTTCCTGGTCCCCTCTCCCCCCCCCCCCATGACACCTTGTCACTCCTGCAGGTCTTTGACCTCCATTGCTAAGGCCTGAACCGATGTCGCCAAGTCCCCTCTCTCTTTAGCGGGGTCAATATGCACAGAGGTTGTACCCCAGAAGGGGTGGGATGCCAGTGATACTGTGAGGTAGGCAGGTGAAGCTCGCTGTAGCCATACACCCCTTATCACTCTCCCTCCCTCTCTCCTTATAACCCTTTCACATGTGACTAATGAACCCTCAGGATCTTATTGATGCCCTGATGCTCTGATCGAGCTTAGGCAAAGAACATCATTGGGACAAGGTCCAGAGAGAGATCATACTCTTGTCAAAAAAACTCACAACTTACACAACNAGCGGGGTCAATATGCACAGAGGTTGTACCCCAGAAGGGGTGGGATGCCAGTGATACTGTGAGGTAGGCAGGTGAAGCTCGCTGTAGCCATACACCCCTTATCACTCTCCCTCCCTCTCTCCTTATAACCCTTTCACATGTGACTAATGAACCCTCAGGATCTTATTGATGCCCTGATGCTCTGATCGAGCTTAGGCAAAGAACATCATTGGGACAAGGTCCAGAGAGAGATCATACTCTTGTCAAAAAAACTCCCAACTTACACAACCCCCCCCCCCCCCGGAATGTTGGGGGTGTGTGTGTTGTGTAAGTTGTGAGTTTTTTGACAAGAGTATGATCTCTCTCTGGACCTTGTCCCAATGATGTTCTTTGCCTAAGCTCGATCAGAGCATCAGGGCATCAATAAGATCCTGAGGGTTCATTAGTCACATGTGAAAGGGTTATAAGGAGAGAGGGAGGGAGAGTGATAAGGGGTGTATGGCTACAGCGAGCTTCACCTGCCTACCTCACAGTATCACTGGCATCCCACCCCTTCTGGGGTACAACCTCTATGCATATTGACCCCGCTAAAGAGAGAGGGGACTTGGCGTGATGGGGGGGGAGGGTCCCAAACATGATGGGAAGGGAACAAGGTTTGCACACTAGGGATGAAAACCAAGGACAACGGTTAGGACACCAGAACCTGCACACTATACTCACACTTACAGCTGCTCCTCACAATCACTCAGGAAACACACACCACTTTCTCACTCCACAACCACACACCACTCACATAAGCAACAGACTCTGGATTCAGTATGCGTGGTTTCCAAAGGGGTCAGTCTCTCAGACCACTGATCACCAGCAGTGGGGAAACTCTGCCGTCCTGCTTAAATACTGTTGGCCCCGCTGTCTAGCTCTTGCTAATGCCGCAAGTGTGCCAAGCATCTTTGCTGCCCTGGCAATGCCTCAGCATTAATTGTTGGTGGGGGTGGGGTGGATTCCCACCCCCCACCACCGAAGTTTCCAGTGCTCCAGTCAGTTTCACCTCAGGGGAAGCAGCTGCCTGGGCACTCTCACGTGTGCCGTCCCTGCTTCTTCCCCAATCCCCTCTCCCCCAATACCCTCTCCTGCGTGCTGCCCAAGGAATCTGACAGGTCTGTTATCGAGATTGTACCAAGATCTCAGTGACAATTGTCACAAGAAAAGAGTGCTTCTTGTTTCAGCCCTAGTTGTATGACATGCCCCGGGGTTCTACGTGTTGTCGCAGTGGCACACAATGATTTAATCACCCTTGTGTTCCTGAGCTGCCCGAGGGTTGTGTGACATGCCTTGGGGTTCGGTAATGAGGTGTTGATGCCTGGTGCTCTTGGGTTGTAACTAGCGGCCAGCCCTGTATGCCGCAGCGCATGGATGGGTCCGCCTTTCCATTTTTTATTATTTATTTGTTATATTTATTAGCCGCCCCTTCATGCCTACAGCATCCCGGGGCGGCTTACAACACTAAAAAACAATACAACAATAAAATATCAAATGTAAACATTTCTGCTGAGGGCAGGGAGAGGCGACTGCAGTGGCTTCACTTGCCCACAAACCGCCATGTGTTCACATCATGCGATGGGGACATGTTGCTGTGGGGCTGGGCAGTTCTTGGTCCGGCAGGTGGAACAGCTGTTCATTTGAACTGTAGATGGGGTGAGTGGAGGTCGGGTGGGTGGGGGCCATGGACTCCCTGGGCACTGTGTGTTTGAATCCCTCCCCATTCACTCCACATGTGTAGGCGCTCTGTGGCTGATCCACTGAGTGGACATGGACCCTCCCTCCAGCAATGCTAATTTAAAAACAGCCTCTAACCATTTCAATTCATCCTCCATTCGTTTTTCTCTGTCTTTACTTCCAGTTGCTTTTTCACAGTCTCCGCTCCACGTCATTTCGTATTTGGTCATTTAGCAGCTGCAGTCTCTCTAATGATTAATCCCATGATCTTCCATATGCCTTTCTCCTCGGTTCCCGGGCTGGCGATGTCCCTACCTCCCTACCATTCTCTTCTCCACAGCTGTGAGCAGTGTCTTACCCCTTCCCCTGAGGCACAGACTCCTCAACTGTTTCCATGGCAGCTGGCTAAAGCAGCAACTGCTCTAACTTCTTTGGAGTCTGTTCTCTTAATAACCAGGATACCCCTCTCTCTACAGAGAGCAATCAACTCCTGTTTCGTTTTCTCGCTTAATTCTCCAGGTTCTGTCATCTCACAGTTAGTTAATAAGCCACTTCTCTAGGTTCAGATCTTGTCAGGGTTTTGGGTGGCACCACTCTATCCCACTTCTGACACCACTGTGTGACAGGATGACCAGCCATGCCCACCCTGTCCTGGTTGTGGACAATCATTCTTTTTTCCAAAAGAGGCGATCACCACTGTTTTTAATTTTAACACAAACCAGAAGTCTTTAATTCAGAACTTCAACAAAAAACATGCTTTCTATGGTAGGTGACAGTCTAATCAACTGAAACTTAAATGGAAGTTATTTTGAAGTCACAACATCTCTTTACCCCTTCCCTCCGATCTCCTTGTCCTTCATTCACTGATTTTACTCCTCACCAATCTCAGGCTCCTTCCCTCTACACAGTCCTCTCCAGCATTTACGACCTCTCCATGGCTCTCTCTGTTCCCACTTGCAACAATGGGTGTCTTCACACAGAGTGGGATGCCCTGCCTCACTCCCGGGTAGGCCATCCATTTAAAGGTGGCCTGCCAGATGTGCAGGCGGAGGAGAGGCAGAGAGGCTGTCTCTGCTCCAGAGCAGCCCCACCAGCAGTGCTCCAGAACATCCCAGAGCACCACCTCCAGCAGAGCAGGCAGCCCATGCCTGGGGCACTGGCCAGAGGTGGGGGTTGCTATCCGTCTGCTCAGTGGACGGTTGCTGCAGCCCCGCTCTCAGCAGGGGTTTGCTCCAGCAACATCATAGTGTTGTGGGCGATCTGCCTGCAACTCTGTGGTGTGGGGAAGAGGCTCCATATGGGTGGACTGTGGGCTGCGTTTAAAATGGACCCAGGCGCAGCTGCAAGCAAGCAGATGAGCACTCCCACGTCCATGTAAAAAACACCCAATGTCTCACCAGTTGAGTGTTACAGCTTCCGAGGATCCCCTTTAGCCACCAGGGCCCCTTCGCTGCCATTTGGTGGCGAAGGGCAAAATGTTGGGTCCCCTCATCCTTCTCCCTTCTTGTGCCATTGGGGGAGACTCTGGAATGGCCGTGCAGCGGGGCCTATTAGAAGGCCCCGCTGCTGTGACTGTGTTGGCTAAGGTTAGCCCTCCCCCGAATGCACATGTGCGAATCGCGCTGTGCGTGGGTTTTGGAGCCACGCCCCTTTTAGGAGGGGCTGATCTCCTGTGTGCCACGGACAGCGGCAGTCCAGCACTGGAAGGCACATCCAGGCCAGTACCAGAGTTAATAAGTTAAATATTAGTTAGCATACTGGACCCAAATTGCTTGGTACAATTGCTCCACACCGGCCTTTGGTTCATTTGTTATGATTGGAATTTAATAAAGAGTGTGGCCATGAGTTAACCCAAACCACTGTCTTGGAGTCTTATTTTGGGGGTGCCTCGACAAGGCCCCTTTGCCGCCGAATGGCGGCGAAGGGCAAATTGTCGGTCCCCCTATCCTTCTCCCTTCTTGTGCCGTTGGGAGACTCTGGAATGGCTGTGCAGCGGAGCCTGTTAGAAGTTCCCGCTGCAGTGACTGTGTTGGCTAAGGTTAGCCCTCCCTCGAATGCGCATGCATGAATCGCGCTGCGTGTGGGGTTTGGAGCGACGCCCCTTTTAGGAGGGGCTGGTCTCCTGTGTGCCGTGGACAGCGACAGTCCCATCCACCCATCCCTCTAGCACTGCTGTCATCGATGATTGCCTTTAGGGAGCCGAGGAGGAATTTTGGCAAGCAGCCAGATGAGGAGGATCTCTGGTTTTGCCTTCTCAGCAGTGCAGAGTAGGCTAAATAGGCTAATTGTATTTTTTGTTTGTTTGTTTGTTTTTTTTCCAATCAAATCAATTTATTCGGCACTGGCTTTCGCCTTGACCAACAAACATATAACATTTAACAATAAAACAATACAACAAACATATATAACAATTTAGTCACTGAAAAAGCAGAACATTCAAGAACACTGCTAGTATTTATCAAAAGCCCCAACCTCCATCACTAGCCTGGTGAAAAACAACCAGGTAGAAGATTAAATTTAGCAACATACTTGGAACACATCTTAGTAACATTACAGCAAATCATAGCCGATGGCTTGCAAGATAGCCCCCTGCCCTTTAGGCATATCTCATTGCCCTTCATTGTACAGGCTAAATCCTTTAGACTCGATCCAATGCCTTTGAGAAAATGTCTCAAGTTTAAATAATGCTTTAATTACAAGCCATAACTCCCAATTTGATTCCCACAACATAGGGTGAACCAATAAAGGAAATTTTGACTGCCCTTTATTGTCATTTGCCTAAACGGTTATTTGTTGTATACCTCCTCCATCCAAAAACACACAGGTTGCACTTTACAAGGGATCGTCACCACCCCATAGTGGAACCCTACCTCACCTACAAGGGTACAAAATTCTGTTACATCCACTAATACTATATGCAGGGAACACAGCCTATATAATTCGGGCTCTGATTTTTCCTGCCAACCTTAGAAATATGGCAGTTGCCATCAGCTCCTCCTTTGCCTCCAAGTAGAGGAGGTAAAAACTGTATTGATTTAAGTTTAATTATTTGGCTCAATTTGGTCTATTGAATTTGGTTTCATTACTGGAAGTAAATAGGGTAATTTGTTATACAGAATAGGTTGTGAGGGAGCACAGGGAGTGGAGCGCTCCCCCCCCCCCCGCTATCCACTTACCTGTCAGCTGTGCTGGATTGGAATTGGGGCGGAGCCGGGGACCTGCAAGAGTTTAAAGGCTAAGTCAACCCACGGCGGCAGTGCTGCAAGGGAGCAGAGTGCTTTCCCCTACTATCCACTTACCTGTCAGCTGTGCTGGATTGGACGTGGGGCAGAGCCGGGGACCTGTAAGAGTTCAAAAGCTAAGTCAACCCACGGCAGCGTCGTAGGCATGCGCTGGAGCCGCATGCCGAAGGATTGCGCACACAAGGACGTGCCCTTTTGCGCTCCCTTCGGCGCTCCCAGGAGCAGGAGCCCGACTCTTTGGCCTGTTTTAGCTCTGGCCGTGCTAGGCCCAGTGGAATTTGTTTGGGCTAATTGACTAACATCCTGCCTTGGCCCTGTCCCGTTTAGAGGTTTTTTTTTTATTATTGTTGTTGTATTTTGTTTTTACTTTGTTATTATTATTAGATCCTTACTTATGCACTATGTTACATTCAAAGCGCCCCAGGAAAGAGCCAGCCCTGGGTTTTGTTTCCCAGGCCAAGATCTCTAAGCAACGGCGCATTGATTTATTTCTTTCAGATAAACATGATACGATGGGTTCTGGTGATCAGGGCCACTTGCATATCGAGCTACAAAATCAGTTTGCCCCCTTGTCATCTATTAGCCAAGAGAGGGGATCAGAGCGGGAAAAGTTGCAGGTGGTCCTCAGACAGGCGGGAAGTGAGAAAGATTCTGGGCATATAATTCTGGACTCTAGGAGTTTTGGGGATCAAGGCCCGGGATCCATGACTGTGGTAGCGGACTTGGCATTAGTTACATCGCATACCCTGCACTCACTATGTGCTCAGCTCTATGATTTGAATAAGAAAGTTGATGCATTACATAGTTAAATCGATAGACCATATTAAGCAACTTACTTGTGCCTTGGATCAGCCTCCTATGCCAGGCCCAGTGAAAACTATGGGCCAAGAGAAAGTCCCAACCCCTATTTCGAAGGACTTGATTTTAGTGGAAGATAGTGGGCGATTTATATACTCACCACTTATGCTCATGTTTGTTGTATTACCCTTGCCTACTGGGATACTCCCCTTTTGGAACACAGCGCTTGACATTGCAGAGCATTTGAGGATTTTGCTGGAGGAATCATTTTTTAGATCTGATGTTTTACACCACGTTTTAACTCGGGAAAAGCGATGGATCTTTATTGCTACTTTCTGATCAGCTGACATAGTTTCACAAATCTTGTCAAAGGAGGTTAAACTGAAAAATAGAGGGGTCTATGTCTCACGAACTCTTCACACAGAATCTTCTATGGTCAAGGCAAAAAAAGTTGGTTCCTCAACAGAGGAAAGGAAGACTGCTTTCTCCTCTATTTCTCCAGGTGTACCCAGTTCACTCCAGCCATTTTTGCCTATACGGGCCAAGGGAAAAGATATTCCCCAGGAAGCTGGTAAAAGGGTGATCCCCTCCTCCATGTTGCAGAAATTGTCATCTTATGCAAGTTAAGTGTCCTCAGAATCTTGTATTAGACCAGAAGAGGGAAGAATCAATGGAATTAGATATACAGCTGTCCCCAGTGCCTGATCCGAGTAGTCCTTTATCCCATTCTAATTTGCCTATACCTAAATCCCGCTCCATGCAGCAGCCCATGAATTTTGTAGAGATTCTGGAAAAACTGGACTCTATATGTGCAAGAACAGGGAAGTTTCGAAGTATGGGTATGGCAAAACGGAAATCTGGGAGTAGGATGGAAAAGGGGAACCAAAAGTCTCCTCGGTCCTCCCAGGAGTTACTGGTTGGCCTAGAGGTGGCAACAGCTTTTTCTACACATGTACATAAAATCTCCTGGGGGGATGTGGTATTTATTTTCTCCCCCCCCCCCCCCAGGGAAACAAGGACATGAAACTGAAAAATCCCTTTTGGGGCAGTCCCAGCAGGGATTTGGTAGTTTGGTTAAGGTTCTTCCCAAAACTTCACCTGAGAGAAGTCTGGAGGAGGGAAATAAGAGAGAAAGTTCCTCAAAAGATCTTCCAGGTAACATACTGTATGAAGTGCAAGAGTCACATGGGGAAAGGGGAGTTGGGAAAGATGGCAGCCGGGGTCCTGGCTCTTTAAAATCAAAAATTCCAACAGGCCAGCAGCCACAATCACATTTGCTACTGGGGGTGCTTTCATTTAGGGATAGAGCTAGAGAGAAATCCCAAGAAAGGAGGGAAATCGGTTCAATCTTTACCGATCAAAACACCTGATATCAGGTAAATCACCCCTTCTTTCTAAAGTTCTTATCCTGGAATGTTACTGGTATTCAAATAAAGTATAATGACTGAGATTTTTTAAACTTTATACAGGGTTATGATGCGATCTGTTTGCAGGAGACGTGGGCCAAAGATCCTGAGACCCTTAATTTTGAGGGATTTATTCATTGGGCTTTACCAGCCCTTGCTGTGCCAGGGAAAAAAGGGAGACCTATGGGTGGGCTTTCCATGTTGTTACGAAAATCGCTGGATTTGAAGCCACAAATCTTGACAGAAAAGGGGTCCCAAATTCAACTGGTTAGACTTTTGGTTGATCATGCAACCAAAAGTCGGTCTATAATGTTGTTTATATCCCTTCTGTTTGGGAAGAGTTTAGACCTTTTTTGTAAATAATCGGGAGGCTTTTCCATTGGATGACTGTTTAATCCTAGGAGATCAGAATGCTAGACTTGGGCCAAATGCAGAGCAGGTCTTGAGAGTTTTGAGTGCGTGCCCTGCATTTGATGAGCATCCAAATTGGAACGCGGGTAGGAATTCGCAGGACACAGTTATAAACAAACAAGGCAAGTGCCTGTATAAATTTATACTGGAACACTCCCTGTGTATCCTAAATTGGAATATGTAGGGGGATTATCAGGGTGCCTGTACTTTTGTTAATCTAAATGGGGTAAGCGTCATAGATTATGGTATTATCTCCCCCCCTCAACTGAAAAACATAAGGGAATTTAGTGTGATCCCCAGAATAGAGAGTGATCATTTCCTGTTATCTTTAATTTTGCAAGTTCAGTTCTTGAATAAAGATCTCTACCCACAAGCCAGCTCGGAAGATATACATGGTCATGGCCTAGTAATACAGCGCTGGTCCCCAAGACTGGAAATAGAATTATCAAGCTGCTTGAATTCTGAAATATTAATCTCCTTGAGGTCAGATTTGCTGGTAACAAAGGATTTGGGGAAGGCTTTTGCGATCCTGGAGGAGATCTCGAAACATTTACTCCCCAGGTTGACTAAGCTTTTTCGCCATTCTATTGGTGGGACGGGGAATGTGCTAAAAGAAGAGTGGATCTCAGGTGGCTGGCAAGACATCTCAAAGGGAAAAATTCTGGGGAACAGATTAAGATATTTAGTCATGCTAGAGTCCAGTGTAAGGCATTCATAAAGAAAAAGAAACAGACCTTTGCAGTTGATAGTTGGGAAAAACTTTTAAATGCCCTCACAAGTAGTGATCCTAGGACCTTTTGGAACCAGGTAAATAGTTACCTAAGGAAAAAGCCCATGATAACAGTAGACCCCCAAATTCCATCTACTGTATGGACAAAGCATTTTTTTGAAATCTTCAATGCCAGTCTGCCCCTGGGAAGGTATCTGACAAATGTGGCAACAGATAGATTACCAAAATGGGATGATGTTGCTGTATGGGAGGTAGAGGAGGCCATATCATTGCTGAAGCGGGAGAAGGCCCCTGGGTGGAGACTTCCTCCCTCCAGAATTATTCAAAACACTGGTTGGTGGAGTGAAGCACTGGCTCATCTCTTTTCTCTTATAAATGCTACAGCGGAGGTCCCAAAATATTGGAGGGCCAGTATAGTAATTCCAATTTATAAAAAAGGGAAAAGAGATGAGCCGCGGAATTATCGACCAATAAGTCTATTATCTATTATTTTAAAAATCTATACCAGGCTCCTTTTGACCCGTTTAAACCAATGGGTAGCAGATCAAGGTCTGCCTGCTGAAGAGCAAGCCGGTTTTCGGGCCGGCAGATCTACAGTGGACCACTGTTTTATTTTAAACCATCTTGTTGGCCAGTGTAAAAAAAATGGGTTAGATCTTTATGCCGCATTTATAGATCTTTCAGCAGCTTTTGACCTCATCGATAGGAACAGGTTATGGGAGAAGTTGCAACAGCTAAATATAGACCCTCGTTTATTGAAATTGATCCAGTTGTTGTATACAGATACCAGTTTGCAGGTCAGGTTGGGAAGAAGGGGTGCCCTAACGGAAAATATTCCAACCTCTAGAGGAGTAAGGCAGGGATGCCTTTTGGCCCCTACTCTTTTTAATCTTTATGTTAACTTCCTGATAGTAGCTCATCGTAACAAGGGGGCTTATTAGGCACCCAAGATCACTAGCCAGTGGCTTTCAGTATTAATGTATGCAGATGATACTGTGTTATTATCTACTGCGAGACTTGATCTAACTAGACTATTATTGGATTTTGGAAACGAATGCATAAAGCAAGGGTTACAGATAAATTATCAAAAAATAAAAATGTTAGTCTTCACTAAGAAATATAGACAAAGGTCATTGGCGTTAAATGGTGTACGAATTGAACAGGTTCGTCTTTTTAGATACTTGGGGGTAATTTTTTCTTATAATGGCTCCTGAGGGTCCCATATAGAATTGGTAAAGCAGGAAGCGGGTAGCAGTATAATGACCGTGGAAAATTTTTACTATGGCAAAGGGGGTCGACTTTTTGCCCCAGCTTCCAAGGTTTTCAATAAAAAAATACTAGCAAAAATTTCTTATGGGGCACAGGTGTGGGGGTATTCCTTAAAAATTTCAGCAATTTTGGAAACCCCTACAGATGAAATTTCTGAAAAAAATACTGGGAGTCCCAGTGAGTATGTCAGCAGCACTGGTTAGGTTGGAAACTGGTTCCCTTACTCTGGAAGCCCATTTAAGGAAATGTTTATTGTCCTACGCTTTGAAACTGAATGCCTCCTCAGGAGACACATTGGTTCACAATTGTTGGGAAGTGGAAGTTGGTTCTACAGCTTTTCCCTGGATGAACTGTGTTAAAAGTCAGTTAAATTTGCTGGGTCTATCTCTCTCTTTCCTAACACCCAATTCCCCTTGAAAACAAGTATACAAATATTAAAAGAAAGAATTTTTGATGTGGAATTGCAGGTGGGAAGGGCAGCTGGTTTGTCAGTCAAGACTGCCCCACAATAGGGACTCTTTCTCCCTCCGAAGGAGGGTAGCTCTTATTTGTCAGAAGTTCAGGAGTTTCAGTATAGAAGAGCCTTTACAGTCCTCCGTTTGCAATGCTTCGAATCAGCTGTAATACTGGGGAGGTATGCGGGAATCCCCCTTGAGCAAAGAATGTGTATTTGTGGGTCAGAGGAGGTGGAGGATTTGATCCATTACCTCTTTTTCTGCCCCTTATACGATGCGCTCAGACAGGAAATGTGGGATGAGCTAGGTCCCCACCGCCCTCTTCGGTCAGAGGAATGTTTAAGTTACTGCTTATCAGATAAATTTATTTGTGTTTCGAAAACGGTTGCCAAATTTGGTTTTAGAGTCTCCCTGTTGAGGAAAAAATTGGTATTACAGGCTGATCCAGATAGTGTAGAGAAATGAGGCCCATGAAATAGGTTGATTCCCTGTATTTATTTCCATTCTGTGTGAATTATATTTTCGGTCTCTGATATTAGAACTGGGAAAGTATTAAATGGGGATCCTTTTTATATAATTCGTTGAAGATGTCACATATAGGTACTGGGAATACCTTGTAGATTCTTTGTACGGGTAATAGCAGTACAATAATAATAACCAAGTAAATGCAGGGGCCAAATGTTGCCATCATAAGCCCCGGGAAGGGTAAGACAATGTAACATAAAGAGGTCAAGACTAAGTCAATGCAGGGGCCAAATGCTGCCGCCATAAACTCTGGGAAGGATAAGGCAACATAACATAATGAGGAAAAGACCAAGTCAATGCAGGGGTCAAATGCTGCTGCCATAAACCCAGGAAGGGTAAGGCAATGGGGTGTAATTGTACATTTTAATTTCTATATTTTTCCTTGTCTAGTATTTATAGATGGTCTTGTGTCACTGATTTCTATTCTCGTTCCAATTTTACTGTTATGTTGAGAAGTAAGTTATTATTGTATTATTGTATTTGCTTATTTTTGTTACGGCCTACGGCCAAACAAATCAATAAATTATAACTTATGTTATACAAAATAAGATCTGAAAGCTATTTGACTGAGTACATGCATGCATAGTTTGAAAATGGGGAAGACAATTTTGTCGCACTCTGCAGGGGTCCAGTATGCTTTTATAGGTTAAATAGGAATATGTTAAGATATTGAGTCATCTCCTTAAGAGATGGGGAGGTGAACCCAGGTGTACTGCATGCACTGGGGTCACGATCCTGGGGGGCTGGTGGATTAGCCGGGTGAGTAGGGACATGCGCTGTTTTCACACCCAGCTGGCACCAGACCCCTTACTCAGGCCCACAGTTGGGCTTGCCCCCCTTTGGCCACTTGCAGTTACCTGTCGAAGGAGGGGAATGTTGAGGCAGAGGTACTGGCACTGGAAGGCACATCCAGGCCAGTACCAGAATTAATACATTAAATATTAGTTAGCATACTGGACCCAAATTGGTGCAATTGCCCCACCGGGCTTTGGTTCATTCGTTATGATTGGAATTTAATAAAGAGTGCGGCCTTGAGTTAACCCAAACCACTGTCTCAGAGTCTTATTTTGGGGGTGCCTCGACAAGTGTCTTGAGGCAAGCTAGAAGGTGCCCAGCACACTCCTCAGGGTGTCTTCTGTTTCCACCGCCTTTCCTCAGCTCCCTCCTCCTTGAATGGCTTAACTCCTTCTCCCCTTGTCAACTGCCAGCCCTCCAATTCTGAACCAGCTCTTGTTGCTGATTGGCTGCTCACATCCTTCAAACCCTCACACCCCACCACTTCGGTTTCTCCCAACTATTTTTTGTGTGTGCATGTGTGTGTGTAAGGATACTGTTAATCACTAGTAATAAAATATGTTAAAAAGTGATCTACTGATGTAAACAAATGATCTTCGCACACGGTTTAGAAACCACAGATCAACTATCATCACGAAGAAGCTAGAACAACCCATTTCTAAACATTTTAACCCTGATAGCCATAGCCTTTCAGACTTGGAAATATTCCACATAGACTCCACCACTACAATGGCCACTAGAAAAAAGGGAGAACTTTAGGATATATGGACTTTGTACCCTTGCACCCCAAGGCCTCAACTAAGGCCACTTTCAGACATTGCCCCCCCCCC
>QEPC01014548.1:896831-918326 GCA_003113815.1 Sphenodon punctatus | reverse complement strand
CACCAAGGCTTAAATACTTCCTGTGGCTAATCAGGAAGCTGGGAGGCAGGACTAAGGTAACTGGCTACAGCTGGGAAGGGGCATGACACACAGGGAGCAAGCACACAAAGGAGACAAAAGGGACAACCCAACACCCTCACAAGCCCACCAGGTGAAGCAGGGCACCGGACAGGCTCTCCAGCACCCCAAGGGCCATGGGTTCAAGGCCCAGCCCTAACAGAGAGGGACCAGCAATGTGGCTGTTGTTGAGGCTGAGGTGTCTTTTATTACCCCAGTACTCACCTCACCATGACCAGCTCACGAGGGAGACCCTTTCAGGACTCCGCCTCCAACTGGGGGTCTGGTTGAGCCTAGACAAATTGATAATAGCTCAGTTCAGGGTCTACCCCAAGGTAGCCTCAGATTTGCCTCCTGGAACATCATGGGTATCAAAGCCAAATTGGGCTATATTGATTGGAGTGAGTTTCTAGCCAGGTTCGACGTTGTCTGCCTTCAGGAGACCTGGCTTGTGCAAGATATTGTCTGCCACATAGAGGGGTTTGTCCCATTTTTCCATAGGGGGCAAAAGAGGGGCCCCAAGGGGCACCCCTCAGGTGACTTAGCACTCTTCATAGCCACTGCTTTGAGATATTACAGTCTGGGAGGCCAGAATTCCAGCAGGGCCTCCTCAAGTTAGGGCCTGGGCAGGTGGATTGGCTGGTGTTATTTAATGTCTATATCCCACCTCCCTCCTCCAATTACTATCAGGCTGATGTTTGGGAGGTCCTCAAAGAAGCCATCCTCAGGGCAGAAGATCAGTACCCTTTAGCGACTATTGTGTTGGCTGGGGATCTGAATGTCTCTCTGACGGCAGGACAGATCAGGACAGCCTGGGGAGATGGACCTTGCGAGTTTTAAAAGCCCTCAGAGGGTACCAACCTCATGGAGTTGCAGCTGGAGTCCCTCGCCTCACAATAGTTGGGGCGGAATTGCTTCGAGACCCCATGGAGGGTAGTACCTTTATAGGTCCGCGGGGAAGGAGTGCTATAGATTTAATCCTGAGAAACCAGGAGGCGTCTGATAGATTCGGAAAGTTTCTTTTAATTGTTAGGCCAGAAAGTGACCACCTGGTACTTAGGGTGGATATTCTAACCCAGACTAGGATCGATGTTACTGAGACAGTTCAGCCTCCTGGGGACTTTGTTGGGAGGATTAGGAAATTGTTCCAGGTGGCATTGATTGGTTAAATCCAGGATCTTCGTGCTGCCGATAGACTTAGGGAGCTGGGCTCCCAAATCCTATCTGCGCAAGACAATTTAACTGTCCTTCAATGTTATGAGGCAATTATTAGTTGTTTCCAGGATGCATTTCTGGCTAAAGATGTGAAGCAAACTCACCAGAAGAAACACCCATGGTACAACCTGGATTGCAAATTGCTTAAGAGGCAACTCATTGCCTCTAAGAGGAAGTGGGCAAGGGAGTCTAACCTCGACCTTAGAGGCCAGTATCAGAGGGATAAAGCGGCCTACGTACTTCTATTGAAAAACAAAAGGGCGGATTATTACAACACCATTTGGGCCCAATTGGCTGTGGCACAGAGGACGAGGGATTCTCATCAATTTTGGCTAATTCTAAATAGAATAACCAAGCCCCAGAATCTGACTAGTAATCCCAGGCTACCCAGTGCTGTTTGGGAGGAATTTTTTGGGAAGCTTTATGAGGACCCTCACGAGTTGGAAGCTGTCAGCTGGGAGATGTATAGTGGAGGAGGAGCAACCTTGGCCCCCCAGGATGCAGGGGCAGATTTCCCCCAGGAGTTGCTGGTAGAGCTTATTTTCTCGTTGAAACCAATTAAGCTGCTGGCCCTGATTACATCATGGCAGGGATGCTGCAGGCAGCTCCCTAGTGGTGGGCCCCTGTGCTATGCAAGTTATTTAATCATATCAGAGTGCATACCAAGATTCCCCCCTCCTGGCTGCAGAGCTGGATCGTTCCAATATTTAAGAAAGGCCTTGGATCTGATCCAGCCTGCTATCGCCCCATCAGCTTGCTCTCAGTAGTGGGCAAACTGCAAAGTGTGTATTGAAGCAGTTGGAACAATGGGTGGAAGGAAATTCAGTCATCCCACGAGAATAGTTTGGCTTTGGTAAAGGGAAGGCAACAACAGATTGCTGCTTTATCCTCCAACACTTAGGATTAGGAGGGGCAGGCAGTTTTTGGCTTTTGTTGATTTAACAAAAGCCTTTGACTCAATGCCCCAGGCCAGACTCTGGAGGAAGCTGTCTGCGTTGGGGATCAATAGCAACCTTCTGTTACTTTTAACCCAATTATGCTCTAACAATTATGCAAGAGTAAAAATGGGTCCAGGCCACCGAGTGGGTAGATCAGGCAGGGGTGTGTACTGGCCCCATTGTTGTTTAATATCTACCTTGCAGACCTTGTTAAATGGTTGGAATCGGAGGATACACATGCTCCTAGAATTGGTACTTACCACCTCAGTGTACTGCAATTTGCAGACGACTTGGTCCTCATTTTGCAGAGAGCCAAAGGGCTGAAACAACTGATCCAGAGGCTGGGTGACTATTGTGCTCAAAATGGATTATCACCTAACCCCCAGAAGTCTAAGGTCATGATCATGGGCAGTCGTAAATCATCGACTAAGTGGGAAATAGACCAGCAACCACTTGAAGTGGTTCAATCTTTCACTTATCATGGGGTAACCTTTTCATGTAGGGTTACCTGGGTCAAACATATCCAGGGGCGGGCAGCAAGAGCAGCCCAGTTATGTAGCGCTATTGGTAGGGTGTGTGGCAAAATGCCCTTGCCCTGACAAAGACCCCCCTCTGACCCCCCCTTCGCTGAAACTGCGATCCTGGCTCAGCCAAAGCCCAGGCCTCAACAAGCACCTGTTCAGGACTTCCTCATTCCTGGAATTCCTAAGGAGGGGGGAACTCTACACCTAAGACAGGTGACGGGGGATGATCGAATCATAGAAGGAGAGGGGCTGCTGGACTGCAGCCAGCTGACCCTCCTGGACAAATCAGAAAGTAGGTCAAGGATGCCTTAAAAGGACCAGCACAGGCATTTTGACTCTCTCTCTGGACTCACTGACTGAGATCTCTAGCAGACTGCTAGGCTGGTGACCTCCCTGCCTGGAGGCACTCATGGACCTGTCTCTTATACACATCTAGATGTGTATAAGAGACAGCTCCAGGCCTGATCAGAACCAGTGTGAGTACTTGCTAGCTACAGTTATAGGAAGACACTTTCCAAACAGGCTACTATGTCCACAGGACTGACTGATTGCTCAAAGGGTTATCACCTCCTAGTTCTATGCTTTTTTTCCTTTATATATATATCAGTAAAGTCTAAGTTTTCTTTTTACCCTACTGGGTGTGTGTGTGTGTGTTATTGGCTGACCATTAAACGCTTCCTTTGGGCCGGGTGGCCAAGCCTCGCTGCTAAGACAAGGAAAGAGGGGGAAATCTACCTATTTGGCTAGGGGCCAACAGCTTTGGAACCAAGGGAAGCCTCCTGTGGGTAACTCTGGGGATCTGCCTCCAACGCAGAGGAGGAAATTCCAGGAACAGAGTGCCAAGAAAGGGAAGTGCTTTGGGGAAGCTGTGAGGCTTATGCCTTTTGGAGGTTCACATTTCCTGAGTGGTGTGAATGCCCGCGGGGAGACACGCAGGTGGTGGCAGCGGAATATCAAGGGTTTTGGGGGGTTTGCCAGCTGTGGGGCAGAGATTTGGAGAAACACCGTGAGGTGGGTGTCTCAACTTTATAGCACCCCCTACTTGCGTTTCGCCATGAGATGCAGGTGGTGGCAGCGGAATATCAAGGGTTTTTGGGGGGGGGGGGTTGCCAGCTGTGGGAACCTCTGGTCAGAGATTTGGAGAAACACCGTGAGGTGGGTGTCTCAACTTTATAGCACCCCCTACTGGCATTTCGCCATACAGCCAGAATATCTCGGGGAGTCCCAGTGTCAACGTTTCTGGGTGTTTACAGAACCAAGGTCCCACCCTCGGTGGTATTCGGACTGGATATTATTCCCCCGTCAATGACCAAACCCTTGGAAAAGGTTGAAAATGCGTTTTTGCGTTGAACACTCCAAGTGGGGAAAGATGTGCCAGCCTCCATTCTGAGGGCAGAGACTGGCATGTTTTCTATTAACTTGCATGCCAAACTCATGGTGATTCGATACTGGCTAAGATTGCTCGCCTTACAAGAGTGCTCCCTACCACAAAAATGCCTGCAGGAGGCGCTGACATATACAGACTCCAGAGGTTACCCATGGCTTAGGTACTTGGGTTACCTGATTCAGAGTTATGGGTTCTCCTTCGACTATTTTGTCAGCAGATTGTTAGCTGGTATGAAAAAGGAAATACAGGCTAGGCTAGAAGATATTAAGCGACAGGAGGATATGGTGGCTTTGGGGAATTGGAGGGTTGTCCCCTGGCTCAAGTTGTTGAAGCCGGTGTGGGGGATGGAAATATATCTGGATAGCCTAATGAATTGCGATCTCCTAAGAAGTTATACGCTCCTGCGTTTCCATCAGGTTCAGACTGCCGTGGTAGAAGGAAGACACAAAGGGGTTATTTATGCCAAACGCTTATGCACTTGTTCCCATGGAGGGGTTGAAACGGTTGAGCATTTTTTGCTAACCTGCTCCTATTATAATGATCTAAGGGCAGTTTGGCTCCAACAGCTAACTGGTGGGGTAGTATATCTAGAGCCAGGTCAGGGGTATAAAGGTCTCCTTTCTTTGGTAAGATTGGAAGATGTGGTGGCCTTGGCAACCTTTGTCTGGCTGGCCTAAAAAAACGGAGGACAGTCAAAGCTGAGTTATGGGGAAACCCTATTAGTATTGTTAATGGGGCCCTAAATTAAACATGTATGGTCCTATGCTTTGGACAAATTGAGAATCCTTGTGTAAGTGATTTATTATGTATTATGTATAAATGTTATTTTACTTGGAAGGCTATAGTGAAAGCTGATGCCTAAACGAATAAATAAACAAAAATAAGCCATCCAGGCATAGGGTAGGCATCTGATCTAGTGATTAAATTAAGCTTTCTGTGGTCTACACCGAAGCGGATAGTTCCATTAGGTTTGTGGATTAAAACTACTGGTGAAGCCCAGGGACTGGCAGATGAACAAATAACTCCAAGGTTTAACGTCTCCTTAATCTCCTTTTTTTTACTGTTCGATAATTCATCTGTGACCCGATAAGGGATAGAGCTAATAGGAGTGTGGTTGTCCATATGAATACTGTGCACAGCCAGAGAGGTTTGCCCTGGCTTATTAGAGAATACCAGAGCAAAAAATTTTAAAACCTCTATTAACTTTTCCTTTTCTGGAGGAGAAAGCTCCTCAGGAAAAGTAAGGTCACCATTTCCAGAAGTTTCATTATTTTCTTCCAATAAATCTAATAATTCATTTTTCCTTTCCACCATCTCAGAGTCTAAGCACACACTAAGAACTACATCTCCCCAATCATAATAGGGTTTCAGCATGTTCGCATGGATTACGTGTGGTCTTTTGCCTAACTTATCCATGTTGAAAACATAAGAGACCTAATTCAACCTCTCCTTTATGGTAAAGGGGCCCTCCCATGAGACTTTCAACTTATTAATTTGTACTGGCAAGAAAATCCTAACTTTATCCCCACTCAAATTCTAGAGCGAGTGTTTCAGTCATACTAGAGTTTTTATTTCCCTTGTGCGTGGAACAAATTCTCTTTCTCCAATTTCATCATATGTTCCAGGTTCTTTCTGACCTTCAAACATAGTCCACTACAGAGGTCTTTCCTATAGGCAATCTTCCCTCCCACTCTTCTCGTACTAAGTCCAGCGATCCCCTTACTCTCCTAGCAAACTTAAGTTCAAAGGGAGAAAACCCTTCTGATTCCTGGGGTACTTCCCTGTACGCAAATAACAGGTAAAGTAACATTTCATCCCAGTTGTTAGGGTAAGCAGCCACGTAGATTTCAGTCATACTCTTTAATGTTCCATTGAATCTCTCTACTAATCCATTAGTTTGTGGATGATAAGGAGTAGTTCTCAATTGCTTACCACCACAACAATCCCATAAACATTTCATTAAATCTGACATGAGGTTACTACCCTGATCAGACAATATCTCAGAAGGAAATCCCACCTGGAAGAAGATCTTAAGGCATTACCTACTACTGGAGCTTCTGTGGAGGCTAGAGCAGTGGCCTCTGGATATCTGCTAGCAAAGTCCACTAAAGTTAGAATGTACTTCTTCCTATTCTTGGTGGGCTTTGCAAAGGGTCCCACTATATCAATACCAACTCTTTGAAATGCCTCTTCTATTATAGATAAGGGTTTTAAAGGAGCGTTACCTTTATTTCCTCCATCCTTTTAACAGGTATCACAGGACCTACAATAATGGGTCACCATTCTAGCAGTCCCAGGCAAATAAAAATGTTTTGAGGCTCGGTTACGAGTCTTCCCAGTGCCCAAATGCCCAGCACTAGGGAGATCATGGGCTACATGCAACAACTTTTCCCTAAACTTGTGTGTCACTATCAGTTGGCTACAAGGTTCCCAACTCACATCTCTGTTAGGAGGAATCCACGTGCGATATAATAGGCCATTTTCCCAGACTATTTTCTCTCTACAATCTTCTGCAAAGTCTTCATTTTGCTTTTTAGCCTCTTTTCTCACTTTTGCCAAGCTAGAATCTAAGAACAACTCTTCTTTAAATTCATGCTACCCTTAGACAATTCATCAGGAGTTTCTTGTCAGCCCACTTTTGTTGACTACACTCACCAAGCGTGTGGCCTTTTCCAGGTCATTACCTAGCAACAGAGGAGTATAGAGATCTTCCACCATTCCAAACTCCCAGGGCCCTTCCCAATCTTGCCAGAACACCTTGACCCGGGCCACCCTGACTTCACTGGGTGGACCTAATACCAAATGGTATTAGGACCTAATACCTTTTTTATCCTCAAGGTTCTTCCTGGTACTATTTATTTATTTATTTATTTATTTATATAAAAATGTATACCTAGCTCCTCCTGCCATGCAGCTCGGGGCGACTTACATTACCATAAAACACATAAGAACAATAGAAAACAGTAAAGAAATAATATATCAATAAATATAATCAACAGTATGTCAGTGGGAGCAGGGAAGAAGGGGGGAAAGGGACACCTACGCCCACACACCCCCAACTCAGTCAGGAGGCTCTGTATGAATGGACCCCCCCGTCCATTCATACAGAGCTCCCAGAAGCCCATCAGGATAGTATATGGGCCGCTGCACGTGCTGTCGCACCAGGAACTCAGGCCCCTATCATCTTAGGGCACAGAGCAAATATCGGGGAGGGATTCCAAGCAACAGCTCCTTTCACACCATGCTAGGTAGGGAAATGCCGTGGGGGTGGTGAAGGGAGATGGGTAGGGAATCCAGGAGGGGGTGGAGAAACAAGTCCAGGGGCTCTCACACTGTGGGACCAAGGTTAGGAGGACAAACCCAGAGGGGATAAGGGGCGGAGGGTAACGGTTTTTAATAGTCACATTGTTAAGGCCCCGGTAATCAATACAGGGTCTCAGGCCCCCATCTTTTGGGGGGATGAAAAAGATGGGGTCTCCTGCCGGAGAAGTCAAGTGCTGTATGAAACCATTTTTGAGGGCTTTATCTAGGTATCCACGAAGCTCTGCCAGTTCTGGTGTGGAAAGGGCATAAATGCATTCAAAAGGGGGCTCGGTGCCCGGAATTACATCTATAGGGCAATCGTAAGGACGGTGGGGAGGCAATTGGGCTGCATGGGTTTTACTAAAAACCTCTGCAAAGTCCATGTACTCTCGGGGAAGTATCAGATCCGGCTGGTTGGAGGCTAGGGACAACTGGAGGGGAGCCGGCCGTATACAATGTTGCGTGCAGTAGGGAGAATTGAAGTGGACCTGCCGCTGGACCCAACATATGTAGGATTCATGGCACGTGAGCCAGGGGAGTCCAAGGACCACAAGGAAAAGAGGGGTACATGCCACATCAAAGGTAAGGGTTTCCTGGTGTGACCCTATCACACAAGAGAGGGGGGCGGTTTGTTGGGTAATAGGGCCCGACATGAGTGGGAACCCATCGATGGTTTGTACAGCTTCAGGGAATTCCTTGGATTGGATCGGGATTTCGGAGATCCATACTAGGGTCTTGTCAATAAAATTAGCAGAGGCTCCGGAGTCCACCAGTGCCCAGACGACGAATGATCGGTGCAGGGCGATGCTCAGAGTCATAGGCACCCATAAGTGGAGGGGGACGTAGGTAGTAAGGGATGGGATAATCTTTAGGGTCGAGATTCTCCCTGCCTGGCCTGACCCTTGACGTTTCCCATTTGCCGCCGGGAAGAGGGCAGGGCGGGACAGTCTTGTATGAAGTGCCCCGGATCCCCACAATAAGAGCAGGCTTGCGCTCGTCTGCGCCGATCCCACTCTTCTGCAGTAAGGGGTCCTCGGGAAGTGCCCAGCTGCATGGGCTCTGCATCCGGTGGGGCTTGCGCGGCCACTTCTGTGCTAGGGGGAATGAACGGCACTGGTCTTACCGGGAGGTTCCTGCTGTCCTGCCACCTCTCTCTACGTCACTCCGCGAGGCAGGCGTCTATCTGGAGGGCCAAGGTGGCCACATTGGCCCAGGTGTCTGGAAGGGCGACATACACCAGCTGATCCTTGAGGTCATCCGCTAGCCCCTTCCGGAAGTGCACTCTAAGGGCATCTTCTGACCACTGTAACTCCAGGGTGAATTGTTGGAATTGCGTGATATACTCCATGAGGGGCACGCGTCCTTGGCGTAGGGCCAGGATAGCCATCTCGGCATCCCGGAGCCGGTGTGGGTGGTCAGACAAAAAATGAAACTCACGCAGGAACCCCTGGTAGTCTGATAAGAGAGGGCTTTTGCTTGTTAATAAGTTGGTAGCCCATTCTAGAGCTACCCCCCCCCCAGGTTTCCAATCACAAAGGCCACCTTCAAGGCGTCAGTGGAATACCTGCCTGCTTGGGTCATGAACATGAGTTTGCATAGCGCCAAGAATGCCCGGCAGGCCCTGTGGTTTCCCTGGAACTTTTCAATGCGAGGACCCCGAGGTTCTCGTGGTACTACAGGGACTGGGGGTGGCGAGGGGGCCGCTATGGTGGCCTCATCCGCCTCCGCCGCCACAACGGGCGGCCCGGGGGATGCCAGTAAAACAACAGCGGGGGAAGTAGGAGGCTGCTGCTGGGCGACAGCAGCTGCAAGCTTCGTGTGCTGCTCCTGCAAATCCTTTATCTACATTGCAAGAGTCTGTATGGCATGAACCAACTTCCCTATTTCCTGGGCAATATCCATCCTAGTGGACCAGGAATGTGGGGCCGTTGTGCCGGTGAATCTATCAGTGGGAGCAGGGAAGAAGGAGGGAAAGGGACACCTACGCCCACACACGCCCAACTCAGTCAGGAGGCTCTGTATGAATGGACGGGGGTCCCGGAAGCCCATCAGGATAGCATATGGGCCGCTGCACATGCTGTCACACCAGAAACTCAGGCCCCTATCATCATAGGGCACAGAGCAAATATCAGGGAGGGATTCCACGCAACAGCTCCTTTCACACCACGCTAGGTAGGGAAACGCCATGGAGGTGGTGAAGGGAGACAGGGGTAGGGAATCCAGGAGGGGGGTGGAGAAACAGGTCTAGGGGCTCTCACACTGTGGGACCAAGGTTAGGAGGACAAACCCAGAGGGGAAGGGGGAGCCACCCAGGCCCGAAGGCCCTCTCACAGTACACTCGCACTCTAGGGAAGAGGGGGGGATGGGTACTCTCTCACACCACAAACACAACAGGGATCCAGTCACGCTCGCTCTCCAATGGGGTCAGTAAAAGGGGAAGAGGGAAGGGCACCAAGGGTCACAAGGGAAGCACACTAAGGCAAAGCACAATCAAAGTCAAGGTCAAAGGCACTTAGCTGTCAGACAGGGGGGGCAGTCTCTCTCCAGGCATACGCTCTGTTCACCGACACAGAGCTCACTGCAAGGGTGGTAGATAAGGGGCAAGCCCCGCCCTCTGCACATGCCCAGAAGCGCTCAGAGTGACGCACTGGGAGGGGGGCGTGGTGTGGCCCCGCAACGTCATGGGAGGAGCGAACTTGTTGAGCTGTGTTGGGGCCTCTAGCAGCAACCAGTGAGAGACCCCTTCTGGATTTGGAGCCCAGCTAACGGTGCCCGGCTTGGAACAGTTGGATTGGCGATGGGGCGGAGTGGGACTAAGCTACTGCACCTGGGAGATGCAGGCCAGCTTGAGAGCGCAAGCGTCCGGCACATCCCCTCCCCGGGACATTTAAACAAGAACGCCGCCCGGCAGCGCTACTAGCAGCAACCAGAGAGACCCCTTCTGGATTCGGAGCCCAGATAACGGTGCCTGGCTTGGAAGAAGTGGATTGGCGACAGGGTGGAGTGGGACTAAGCTACTGCACCTGGGAGACGCAGGGCAGCTTGAGAGCGCAAGCATCGGGCGCATCCCCTCCCCGGGCCATTTAAACAAGAACACCACCCGGCAGCGCCTGGGCAGCGCCCCTAAGGGCAGCGTGCGCAGGGGCTTGCCCTTGTGCGCGCGGCCTTAGGCGCTGGCCGGGCGAAGGGCCTTAGTCCAAACTGAGAGTCCCAGTTTGAGAAATGGATAAGAAGAGAGGCCGGGTGATTTCCTCGACCTCCCGTGACGGGATCTTACTGGCTAAAAGCTCGCGGATCTCTGAGATGAATCCAGCGAGCGAGAACTTTTGGTCGTATAACAGGGCTGCCGCCCCAATGAATCCTGAGAATCCTACATTGGATTATGGGGAAGTTTCCCACCATCAAGCAAACTTGGGTGAGGGAAATGCTGACCATGCAATTGGGGAGGCATCAACTAAAACATTTCTCATTCACCAAACAGGACTAATAGCAAAAACTGTTGAGGCTCTGTTTGTTGGGATAAGTGAGCTAACTAGTTCAGTGGGGCTGGTTCAGCAACGGTTGAAGGCAATTACCACCAGACTCTCTAAAAATAGCGACTCTTTTGATCTTGTACCAACTCTACCTGAGAAGGCACACATAGAGGCAAAAAGAGGCCCCTATCGGACTTTCAGGCTGGACTCTCGTAAACAACATCCCAAGCGACCAATACTTAAAAATCTAGAGCTTTATATGTCTATTGGGAGAGATTACGATGGAACAGTGCATGTTTGGGATGATTTAGGGAAAATTGTATTCCATCTATCTTATCTGTTGGGGAAACCTGTCAACATTGATGACATAGTTAAGTTTAAATTTTTATCCTCCAAACAACAGCATTGTAGGTTAAGAATCCAGTTTTCTACATCTTACTGGGTTTTAGCCATATTTAAAGCCAGGAAAACCCTACTCCAAAGAGGGATCTCTATTGATAGAGTATGGGAGCTGGAGGAAGATATCAAGCTCAGCTCTAGGAATAGTCAGAGAGTCGTGTCTATCTCCTTCCCCAATAGAGTCCCAGTGAACCCAGACTGAAATCTGTACCTAGTATTCCCCAAGTAAATGGAGTCGATCAGGAGGGAGAGATGCTCTGGGAGTCACAAAAGTCCATAGCCCCCGCGGCAGAATTGGGCTTGGCCAACCCAGCTCATCCATCCCTGGAAGAGATGGGAGCAGGAGAGCACCTGGCTGATCCGATAACTAGTGAGCTGACTATACAATCTTCTTCACAGATAGCCCCTAAGGGTGTGGGAATTTGTTTGGAGGGTTCTACTATGGATATGACCACCCACAATTTTCCCTTTGGGAACGTGGGCCATGAACTGGGGACATATTTGTTGGGCCAGGGACTGCCCCAAACTCTGGTGCCAGTCTGTGATAAACTTCAGCAGATTCCAATCATGGACCAGGATGCTCTCTACACTAGGTTGCGCCACGTTTTGAATGTTATTCAAACTAACGTTCTTGAGTTTAGGGCACCAAGTGTAAAACAGGACCTTAACAGACTTAATTTAGTAGGGGAGGGTTTGGACTGGACAGCAGTTCGAGCTTTGGACCGGGGAGAGCAGGATTCCCCTCCTCCCCGGGTGGTGGGGGAAGAGAGGGGATGTACCAAGCAGTTTCTTATTAAGGAACAGAAATTGGTAGCAGATGTTCATCTAGAAAATAGTAATGTTGTAGTGCTGGATCCTCCAACAACTATTGAGCCAGCTCAGAGTCCGGCAAAATGACAGGAGGGGCTGGATCCCTTAATGGGGTGGGGTCCCGATGACATCAAAGAATATGCCCAGGGGGTGGTTACAAATAAGTATGATGCTGACTGTAACTCTCCAGGGAGACCATCCTTCAGACTCCTGTCTTGGAATGTTGCAGGTCTTAAATCCCTTATCCACAATAAGGATAGCCTCGAGTTTCTAGAAGGCTGTAACTTAAATTGCCTGCAGGAAACCTGGATGAGTGGGATGGAGGATTTGCCCCTGGGGTAAAGATATTTTTGCACGGAGGGCAAAAAATTGGGGGAAGGGGTCGGGTTTCAGGGGGACTAGCCTTCCTATGTAATACTCCGTGAGGGATTCAATTTTCAATACTGCCCTCATCTCGCCCTGAATATCAGATAGGGCTGTTACAGAAATAGGGGAACCCCTATGGACAGACTATTATAATAAACATCTACATCCCCCCCACTATCATCTCGGTATTATAGTGGAGGGGTTTGGCAGGCCCTGGAGGATGATATTACTATGGTGGAAGAGTTCTACCCACGGGCTCAATTATTGCTTGTTGGAGATTGGAATGTCCACTTGGGCAGGACGGATGATGGGGAATTGGTATCGGTGCGGACATCCAATTCTGCCCGGGTGAACTCCAGGGATTCCCAATGTGCCTTGATTCCCAATGTGCCCAATTCCCAATAAGCCCTTGATTGGGCTTATTTCCAAATTTAATCTAGCCATCTTAAATGATGACAATCTGTTTGACCACCCTGGGAGTTTTACCTTTAGGGGCCCCCAGGGGAATAGCAAGGTTGACTTGATCCTGACGAGAGTTGAAGAGCAGGAGAGATATTATTATTATTATTATTATTATTATTATTCATTTATATAGCGCCAGCAGTGTACATGGCACTTTACAAAGTAATAAAATAGACACAGTCCCTGCCCCTAGGGCTTACAATCTGAGACACAGGAGCTGGGGGAGAGACATAGGAAGGGGAACAGAGGGAGAGACAAGGGGTCTAACATTCATGAAGATGCGAGGTCTCAAGTGCACATACTTGGCTTGGTTACGATGAGAATGACAGCAGGCAGGTCCATGTTGCAAGGATAAGGGTAAACAGATCTTAGGTATAGGAATAGTGGCTCAGCAGGATAAAGAGTCAGACAGAGCAGAGCGAAAGAGGTGAGTTTTAAGGAGAGAATTGAAGGTATGAAGGGAGGGGGCAAGGCGGATGTGGACAGGGAGGGAGTTCCAGGCATGGGGGGCAGCAAGTGAGAAGGGACGAAGGCGCTTAGGGGAGCAGGGAAGGCGTGGAAGGGTGAGAGAAGGGACAGAGGAGGAGCGAAGTGCACGGGCTGGAGTATGGAGGGCGATAAGTGCAGAGAGGTAGGGGGGAGCGAGGTTGTGAAGAGCTTTATAGGTGAAGACTAGGAGCTTGTGCAGGATTCATTCAGGAAGGGGAAGCCAGTGAAGCGAAGAGAGGAGGGGCTGCACCTGGTCGAAGCGACGGGCGAGGTAGATGACCCTGGCAGCAGAGTTTTGGACAATGGGATGGGAAAGTATCTCTCGTGTCAAGACTTGAGAGCGACCACTTGGCATTGACCATCTCAATGGGTGACCTAGTAATTGATGGTATGCAGCAGGGACCACGAAGTATAATATATGCCAACAGGAAGATGTCATCAGTAGCGCTTATCCAGATAGGGGTTGGACTGAGTATAATGCCTAATGTGGTGCCCTTTTTTGAAGAGAGGTTTGACCCATCCAATGGAGAAGGATTATTAGCATTATATGAGGCTATCCTGGAAGATGTACAAAATCTTCTGCTTGTCAAGCTGGATGGGAACAAGGCTTGCATACCATCTCAACCATGGTTCGAACTAGAATGTCGACTCACCAAGGGGAAGTTGATCCTACTCAAAAAGAGTTGAACCGATGACCAATCCGAGGTGAGGTGGGAAAACTTTCTCAAGGCGAGAACTAGTTTTAGGAGGTTGCTTAAAATCAAGAGACAAACCTATTACCATGTCCAGTGGGCGAGGATGGCAATGAGTTTGTCCTTGGGGGATACAGCTAGCTTTTGGGCTGGCCTTAACAGGATACTGAACCCAAGGAAGGGCCTTGGCACCACTCCAACTGACCCACAATGGCTGAGGTTTTTTAGGGAATCTATATTCGGCTCCAGTGCCTGATATGGAAAATCCACCAATACATACAGCTGATAAATCAACATTTAATTGGCAGCCTGAGCATTTTTCAGTGACCAAACTGCTGGTCTTGATCTCGAAACTCAAAATCAATAAAGCCCCAGGGCCAAATTACCTGACTGCCGAGATAATTCAAGCAGCTCCCCAAATGTGGGCAAAAAAAATTTCTAAACTATTTTTTGCTGCTGCCTCCCAGGACAAGATTCCGATGTCATGGAGAATTAGCACAATTATTCCAATATTTAAGAAGGGAAATCACCAAGATCCAGCTTGCTACAGGCCCATTAGCCTTTTATCAGTCCTGGGAAAACTCTATGCCAAGGTGCTCCTAGGACATTTAGAAAGATGGACCGAGAAGGGGTCCGTCATCCCTATTGTCCAATTTGGGTTTAGATTAGGCTGTTCTACCCTCAATTGTTGTTATATCCTGCAGCATGTCATTCATAAAACTTATAAAATTCGGAGTGGAGGGATATTCCTGGCCTTCGTAGATTTAGCTAAGGCCTTCGACTGGGTACCAAGGACCAGGCTATGGGGGAAGCTGAGGTCTCTCAATATCGATGAAAATTTGTTGCAAGCAATTATTAGGCCGTATACAGATAATGAGGTGAGAATTAGAGGGCCTGGAGGGCTCCAACTGTCAGAATTTGTCCCAATCAGAAGAGGGGTTCGACAGGGGTGCGTTCTTGCACCCCTGCTTTTCAATCTATACCTCTCAGACCTGAGCAACTATATGTCAGAAATTGATGCTCATGCCCCTAGGGTAGGCAGTATAAGCCTACAATTCTTGCAGTTCGCAGTTGATATCGTTTTCATGGCACAAACTGAACTAGGAATAAAAAGAGCGTTAGAAAAGTTCCAAACATACTGTGAAGTTAATGGGCTGACCTTGAATTTCTCAAAACCCAAGATATTAGTTGTGGGGAAGAGAATACGATCTCCTAGCTGGCAATTGAGAGCAGGAAGGGTCGATCTGGTAAACGAATTTTCATATTTGGGATTAACTATTCATAAGAGGGTACATGGAATAGCCATCTATCCAGGAGGGCCACTATTGCTAGGCAGGCTGTTCATCCCTTGCTGAGAGCTTGCAGGATATCCAGGGGTCTTCCTCCTTCTGATTTACTAAAAGTGTATAAGGCCAAGATTCCTCCTACCCTATTGTTTGGAATAGAACTCATACCGTATGCCAATACGCTCCCACTCGAGAGAGTCCAAAACCTGTTCGGTGATTTTGGGGAGTCCCACCAGGGGTTCCAGGGGCCATATTAAGGGCAGAACTGGGTATCCCCTCTATTGACTCCCTTGCCAAGAGAGCATTTGCCAATTACTGGCTAAGACTGCTAAAGATGCAGGATTCAGCACTACTGGTACAATGCCTTAGGGAGGAATTACTATATCAAGGCCCACGAACCTACCTGTGGCTCCTATCCTTGGGAAGATTAATAAATACCATGCGGTTTTCTTTCCAGCACTTCCTGGGCAAGTCCATCCCGGCCATCAAGTCTGAGATTTATCTCCGACTTAGGGACATTGCTGACCAGGAGGACATAGCTAAGGTAGTTGCGTGGAAAGTAGCCCCGCAATTGGGGGCTCTTAAGAGACAGGTTTCCTTTGAGCCCTATTTGGATATTTTGGCCAACTCAAAACTGAGGAGAGCATATATTCTGCTTCGTTGGCAAATGGTCAAGGGGGCGGTGGTGGAAGGAAGATATGGCTATATCCCTTGGGAGGATAGATTATGCTCCTGCTACAAACAGGAAGTGGAAGACGTAGCTCACTTTCTTTTGCGGTGTCCCTCTTTTGAAGCTCTTAGGGCAACTTGGGTGGTTCCTTGGTTGCCTTGTGAATCCCAGGTTTCTGATGATGTTCAATATCTATTGTCACTTACCCAAGAAGAGGCCATTAGAGACTTGGCAATATATACCCATTTGACATCTAAGAAATTGGGAAGTCAAGCTAAATTCTTACCTGTTATCAGGGGACAAGATTAGCCGTAGCAACCCCCGCGGAAGAGCAAGGCACTTTCCGCCAGACATTTGCTCTATATTAGGGATGTTGCCCTATATTAGGGAATGCTCTGTACCTTTGATTGGTAGTAGAATGCCATTTGGTTTTGTTATTTGACGTATGTATTTGCCAAGTAATTTGCAAATTTTATTTTAGCAAAGATATCCAGATGGCGTATTTTATCTTATTTTACTTATATTTGTATTGTAACGGTTTGTGTGGTGTTGTTGTTTTATTTATTTGTTTGTCTTTGGGCCATGGCGAGAGCCAGTGCCAACAATAAAATTGAATTGAATTGAGTGTTGGGGCCTGCTGGATTGACAGGCGGTGGTGGCGCCGCCAAGCTGTGCGTCGCTTTGACCTCTGTAAGGCTGGGGGCGAGGTCCCCAGCCGCTGGGTGCAGCCATCGGGCCGAGAAGTGGCTGTGGCGGCTGACACAGTAATATAAAACAAATAAAACCACCATTCCCAAGGAGTCCTAAAAACAGAATTTTCAACCAGCCTCAACCACCCACCCTAACTCAGTCCCCCCCACTTTACGCGTCTCCCCCACCAAAAGCCTGGTGGAACAGCCAGGTCTTACAATGACTCCTAAAAGAGGAGAGTGTCGGGGGCGTCCTGGTCTCCGCAAGGAGGGCATTCCATAGCCAGTACGCCCTCTCTATTGTGGTCCCCCAATATACATGGGGACCTCAAGCAGGGCGCTCCCAGAAGACTGCAGGGACTAATCCAGGGCCCGGGAAGTGAGGCGGCCCCACAGATACGTGGGGCCTAGGCCATTTAGAGCTTTATAGGTAAGCACCAACACCTTGAATCAGGGCTGGAAGACTATAGGCAGCCAGTGCAGAGAATGGAGTACTGGTGTAATGTGCTCCCGGCGACCCGTCCCCATAAGAACATGAGCAGCTGCATTCTGCACCAGCTGCAGGTTTCGAGCCGTCACAATAGGTAGCCCCATATAGAGCGCGTTGCAATAGTCCAGTCTTGAGGTGATGAAAGCATGGATGAGAATGGCCAGGTCTGAGCCAGAGACATATGTCTGAAGCCGCTGCACCAGATGTAATTGGTGAAAAGCACTCCTCACCACAGCCCCAACCTGAGTGTCCAGGCGGAGCTGCGAATCGAGGAGCATCCCCCAGACTATGAACCTGGGGAACCAATGGGGGGGCGAATCTCATCAATGATGGGAGATGCCACACCCACCACCTTATCCACTAACATCACCTCCGTCTTGTTAGGATTCAGTTTCAGTCAGATCACCTTCATCCAGTCCCTTACAGCTGTCAGACACTGGGTAAGCACTGAGACTGTGGGGCTTGGGTCCGATGAAAAAGAGAGGTAGAGTTGGGTGTCATCAGCATACTGACATCAGCATACTGATGACACCGAACATCAAACCGTCTCACGACCTTGCCAAGTGGCTACATATACACATTCAATAGGAGAGGAGACAGAATAGAACCCAGCGGGACTCCACACGAGAGTTCTTGGGAAGATGAAGAATAATCACCGAGCATGACTCGCTGAGTTCTCCTGGCCAGGAAGGAGTGGAACCAATCAAGGACAATTCCACCCACTTCATCTCTGTCCCACAGGCGACTTACCAACATCTCATGGTCAACGGTATCAAAGGCAGTCAACAGATCGAATAGAACCAGCAAGGTCGAACGACCCAGATATAATTTGCAGTGGAGATAGTCGACCAATGCCACAAGTGTAGTCAATGCTGTAACCCAGGCGAAAGCCGGACTGTGAGGGATCAAGGAAGCCAACATGGTCCAGATGCCCCTGCAGCTGCCGAGTCACAACCTGCTCAGTAACCTTCCCTAGAAAGGGAAGGTTAGAGACTGGCTGGTAGCTGGCAAGGGAGTCAGTGTCAAGAGAAGGTTTCTTGAACAGGGGCCGCACCACCGCCTCTTTGAGGCAGCTCGGCACCCTGCCCTCCCAAAGGGAGGCATTGATCACCTCTGCCAGCACTGGCCCAAACGTCTCCCGGCTTGCCTTAACCAGTCAGGACGGGCAAGGGTCTAGTTTGCAAAAGGTGGCCCTGACAGCCCCAAGGATATCCGCTGCATTGGCAGGATATACCCACTGGAACTGATCTCACGAAATCGGACAAGGCAGGACTTCCATAACCTCTGGTTCTCCTATTGTAATAAGTGTGGTGTCGAAGTTGTGGTGAATCCGAGCGATTTTATCCATGAAATAGTTCACAAACATGTCACAGCGGGCACTGGAAGATTTTGGTTCCAGGCAGAGGGAGGCCGGACTGATCAGCCCCCTCACCACCTGGAAAAGCTCCGCTGGACAAGACTTCAAGGATGCGATGAGCGTGGCAAAGAACCCATTCTTTGCCACCCGCACAACCACAGCATAGGCTCATAAACTGGCTCTATGCTGCAATCTGTCAGCTTCAGCACGGGAGCAGCACCACTGTCACTCTCGCAACCGCAGATCCTCAGTATACCAAGATGGCCTGCGGTGTGGACGCCGAGGGAGCAAACACCTAGGAGCTGTCCTGTCGATGGTCTCTGCTAACAAGGTGTTCCAGAAAGCCACGAGATCATCGAGTGAACAGTGAGCAAGATCGTGGGTAATTCCCCCAAAGCATTCCGGAACTTGTCCAGTTCCATTAGTTTCCGGGGGCAAACCAACCTAACTGGTTCTGCACCCAACCAGAGACTGATATGCACTGGGAGACACGTCCACAGGAGGTAATGAACCATCCACGACAAGGGCACTGTTGACACCTCCCCCACTAACAGATCCCCCGCCTCAAGGCCAGTGCAAAAAAATCTGGTCAAAGGTGTGACCCCCGTTATGTGTTGGGCCGGTGATCATCTGAGACAGGTCCATGGTTGCCATGGCAACCATGAACTCACGTTCCGCCCCTCTATGACTGGCATCACCGTGAATGTTGAGGTCCCCCAGGACTGTTGTCTTTGGAGACTGCAACACCATCTCCGACATGAGCTCTGCTAGAACGTGCAGGGATGCTGCCCTACTGGTGGGTGCATGGTATATCAACAGCACTCCCAGTCTGTCTCCTGCCAAATCAATCACAAGGTGGAGGCCCTCAATCCCCGAGAGAGACTGCACTGGATACCTCCTGATGGACCATGAATCCCTAAAAACCATGACCCCCACCCCCCATCCCTCTGATGGTGGCTGATGCTGCACGGAGTACCCAGCTGGAAGAGGTCATCCAGAATAGGACCCAACTCATCATCCAGCCAGGTCTCTGTGATACATGCAAGATCGGCTGTTTGGTCCAGAATCAATTATGGACAGTTATTGCCTTATTGACAACTGACCTCACGTTTAACAGCACCAGATTCAGATCAGAGGTCCCCTGATCCTGCACCACCTCACCACCTGCTCGGTTGGGTGAGGACGAGAGGGACAGGCACCAAACACCTTTCCCGTCTCCGTATCTCCCCTGCCCCATCATGACCCCGATAGCCATGGCCTCCCCCCCCTGCCGGCCCCTCCTCCAGACCCCTTCCCTCCTGGCTGCACCGCTAAAGTGGTGTGGAGGGGAACCCCCGCTACCCCCACCCCCTTCAGAGAGGGGCACACTATCTCTTTATATCAGGGTCCAACCCCCTCCCTCACAGGGGGCACAGATCCCTCCCTCCAACTCAATCCCACCCTCCTCTCCCATTCTCACTGGGGGGGGGAGACATCCCAAGCCCACCCACCCTGCTCACCACCCCAAAAATAATAACCTTCCTCCAACCCACACAACAACCGAATTAAAACCCCTCCAGAACACCCCCCAACACAATAACCTCCCCCCACCAAGGACTACACACACACACACCACTAGCTGTCCCTCCTGAGTCTATCTTCTTCCGTTATTAGGTTGGCTTTGATCAGAGATACCTCTGCCCCGTATGTCGCCATCCCACAACAGATCTATCTTTAACTCTTATATGTTCCCGGTAGTGTTTAGTTAACTCCTCAGGGGAAGAAATAGTTACCCCTATCAGATTTATATTAGAGAAATCCTTAGGTTCTTCTACCCTAGCCACAAAGCATACTTGAGAATGGGAAGTTTTGGTGTGGGAAAGGGTTTCAGGACACTGAGATACAGTCCCAGCACTTGACACCTAAAACATCTCTTTCCCAAAAGACTGCTCCTCTTATACGAGCTTTCTGATTCTTTTCTGTCCACTTTGTTAATGGGCTCCCCATTAACAGGAGGTGGATCTAACTTTCCATTCTTCAGGTTCCTTTTTCGATAAGGCCTGTTCTGTCTAAAGATCTTCTCCCCCCCGTTTAACATCAGGCTGTCTGCTAACTCAGCCACTTTCATCACTGTCTGCTAACTCAGCCACTTTCATCACTGTTCAGGTCATTTAAGGGGGCATTAATTTCATAAGGGCACAGCTTATAGAATTGCTCCAACCCTACCAAATCTTATGACCTTTTCCCTTGAAGCTGCACCTGTCCTCTTTAACCGTTGGTGCAGGTGTTCGGTTAACTTAGTACCCACTTGGTATGTAGATCGCTGCAGATTTCTAAACCTTTCCCTAAAACTAACAGGAGTTAAATTAAACCGCTAGCACATGGCCTTCATAAACTCCTCATCCATGCTCAGCTCCTCTGGCAAACTAGCATACACCCCCATTAACTCTCCAGAAATTACAGATGGTAAATAATGCATATAATCATTAGGTTGAATCTGAAGCCTTTTGCAGTCCTTTCGAAGGCAGTGAGGAAGGAATGAGAATCACTGCCTGGCACAAAAGAGGGAAAGTCTTTGGAGGTAATGCGGTTGGGCTGCTCGTTCCGCAGCTTGGCCATCACAAGGTCATGGTGATATTGCATTTTCCGGTCCCTGATCTCCATCTCTTGCAGCTCTAACGTCTTCCTTTCAAGCTCCAGGTGCTCCCTCTCATAGTTAATATTGGGCTCCTTGGGACTAGGTAGCTGAACAGAGGAAAGGGTTTGGCCAGCCACCAGCTCCATCAACCGCTGTCTGAGGGCTGCTGTTTTGACCAGGGCCCCGATTCTTCCGCGGAATTTAAAAAAAAATTCCGCGGGAGTCAGGGCCCAATTCTGCGCCTCGGCGCGTTTTACCATGCGGGGGGGGG